>BRZM01000087.1:91783-108463 GCA_033238685.1 Lates japonicus | reverse complement strand
TTATCTGAACCATTTGCTCTGAAGATAATCCTTATCACTGTGACAAGGCACTTAGTGCAATCAAGATCATGTTATGGTATGCCTCAATGGTGCTATCTGATGACAAGTTCATGTTCTGTGAAATGTATTGTACACCAGTCAGCCTCAACATTAAAAACACTAAGATAATATTGTGTTGGTCCCCCTTGTGCTGACCTGTCAGGGCACAGACACTGGACTCTGAGGGTGCCCTGAAGTGTCTGGCTCCAGGACATTGGCAACAGATCCTTTGGGTCCAGTGGGTTGTGGGGTGGGGCCTCTATGGATCTGGCTTGTTCCAGATCATCCCACAAATGCTGATCTGGGGAGTGTGGAGGCCAGGTCAACACCTTGGGCTCTTTGCCACGTTCCTGGAGCCATTTCTTTTTTTGTGGTGTGGTGGGAGCATTTTCCTGCTGGAGGAGGCCCCTGGCATTGGGGAGTGTCTTTGCCATGAGGGGTGTGTGCTTGGTCTGGAACGATGTTAAGTTGGGTAGTACGTGTCAAAGTAACATCCAGATGAGTGAAGGACCCAAGGTCCCAGCAGAACATTTTATTGTAAATAAATAATTAATGAAATTCACTTCACCTGTCAGTGGTTTCAATCAATCAATCAATCAGTTTTATTTATGGTGCTGAATCACCATGCAGAAGTGTCCCAGTACAGTTTAGAATTAAAGCGCATACATGGTGCAAAACATACAACAAGCAAACAAAAAGATAAAGATTAAAATAAAACAACCAGTGATCTGTCTGATCATCTAACTGCTTGTGTTACTTTGTCAGACTTTACTGGTACTACACACTGCAGCAAAGTTTGACCAGATCAGTAATTAACCTTGTGATTGCAATGTTACCTTAACCATGCAGATTTGTGGCATGTGCAATACTGTACTTGTCAGTTTTATTGAAGAGTGTGCAGTATTTAGGTTTTACAGATGCTATTGGTCGTATGTGTTTTATTGTTCTCACTGGTTTATACTGCTGAATCTATGAACACTGGCTGATGTCTGTTGTGTTCTATATGTTTTATGTATTTTAATGTGTAGTGTGAAGTATATATGAAGAGGAATGCTCTGTGATGCAGTAATGCTGAGCAAAAGACAGCTTTCCCTCAGGGGATAATGAATAATATCTTATAATATGGGCAAAACTACTGAAAAGACACAAGCCATGATAAACCACAACTGTGCATCAAGCTGCAACACTGTAACATTTTAAATACTGCTTGTATCATGTTCGTTCACTTACTTAAATACATTTTAGTACAGAGGACTAATTTTTAGAGTAAAAGGTCTAAAGCCATATCAGAGTCTCCCACTGTGACACTGTGAAGTCTAGCAGCACCAGTATGTTCTCTGACACTGTTGTATTGAATTACCTTCAGATTACTTTGTGATACCCTGAATTTCTGACTCATAGAGCTCAAATAAAATATTTTTTCCATGTCTGTGGCTGAGTGTAAGGATGTCATATTCAAATAAAATCTTTTATAGTGTGTTTTAAGCAACGGCGTCCCTCCCAGAGTCACTGCATTCAACAGTACAGAGACTGCAAAACATAACTTGCCAAAAACCCCTACAGCCTTTTGTGTAGACCATTGCCCCTGGCTCTAATGGGCAGCATTCAAAATAGAAACCAAAATGAAATCCATTATCATGCATCAGCTCCATAACCATCTCTGCATCATCTGTTCAGAGCTCTGAGTCTGGGGTTGTGTTGATTAAATTAAATGTGGCTGTTCATGGCTCATCTCTGCAGATAGTCACAGTGCAGACAGTATGTTCAGTTTAACACTCCACTTCATATCCCGTTCTCACCTCAGCTTTCTGCAGCCTTCGTCTCTTCATTCCTCTGTTCAGTCCTGTATTGGTCCGCTTTCTCCAATCCAAACTGGATAATTGTAACATTTTGTTTTCAGGACTGCCACATGCTCGTAATAAAAGTCTTCAGAATGCTGCAGCTAGAATTGAACTAAATCCAGAAAATGTGATCACATGACACCAGTTTTAGCTTTCCTTCATTGGCTTGGTCAGATCAGACTTGTAGGATGCCTCAGCAGGTCAGCAGGTTTCAGGGCCTTCTCCTATCATGCCCCTACCTCTGGAACGACCTCCCTGCTCTTTTCAATCAGGCTCTCTGTGCAGGATCGTGGGCCATCCTGGCTCTTTTCTCCCTCTCTTTTGGAACTGGATTTTCATCCTCAATGACTCCTTGTCTCTCTCTCTCGCTCTGTGTTTGACAGTGTGGACAGTCTGACTCAGTTTTTAGACTGTGAGTGGACCCTTGTGGACATGTGAATGAAGAAACCATGGACTGGCCTTTAGTATAGCTCTTCAAGCTAAATGCTAACAGTGACAGCTAGCATGCTGATACTAAGCAAATATGGGGTGGGGGGTAAAAAGTACAAAAATCCCCAAATCAAACCAAACCAAAATATAACTTCAGCAGCAGCAAACCTACTAGGGTGAGTGTGTGTGTGAGAAAATATCTAAGTAATAATACCTTACCTAAGTAATACCTTCTTGAGCACAGGTGTTACCTGAATCTGTCTGAATGTGGTTGGAATTGTTCCTGTTCTAGTTTTGAAACATTGTTCTCAGTGAGAGGGGTGAACAGGAGAAGTGATGTGCCATTGACCTGGGGAGACAGATAGACATGTAGCAGTTATGCATTTTGGAGCCTTGTGCTCAGCTAGAGGGTTAATGAGAGAGGTGGTGAGCTATTGACTGGAGGAGGCAGAGAAGGACGTGAGAGTGGAAATGGATTGCTAATGCTCGGCTTGTTGGTGCTCTGTCCTCAGAGAGAGGGCTAACCATGGAGAGTGATGTGTCCTTTAACCGGGGGATACTGGTTGTCTCTGAGTTGTTTAGAATGTTACATTTCCAAAAGAATGCAGCAAACCTTGATTAAAAACTTCTTAAGCTGAATTTCATGAACAAAATCCCATATTTAGCTGTTCTCAGGACAAAGCAAGTCTATACTGTATACTGTAAGTTACCACATGACAATTAATGGTAAATCTTGACTTAAAAAACATTTTGACAAGTAAACATTAGCCACCATAACTACTGGTTTTACCAGTGTTATGCTGCAACTGTACTTGTAACTGTGTGTTTTATTGCTTATGGAATCAGCTTTTCATTTGTATGAGTATGAATGTGCTATTTCTTCTCACAGCAGTGACATATGTCTTGGAAGGCCTTGAATCTAGATAACAAAATTCCAGGGATCACCAGATGGTAGAATAGAATTGATTGACTGATAGATAGAATTGGCTTCTTTGTCATTTTTTATATGAAACTTGTCACTTAAACTTTCATTTTTTCACTTACCTTGTTTGAACATTTGGTATCTGTATGAGTTAAGCAAGGGCACAATTTCCACTGGGGATTGGGGGGACATGTTCCCCTCACTTTTCAAAATCCTGATTTTGTCCCCATCACTTTTAAGGTTTCTGTTTGATTTCGTTGCTCTGAACAGAATCTTATTACTGTCCAGTTGCAAAAATCCAGGAGAGAAGAAGGGAATTCTTATGTTCATTTAGGCAGCTTTAAAGTACTATTGTATGTTCACAGTAATTAAGCGTTATAAGCCACAGTGAGTATGTCTCAGGCTACACAGAGATTACTGCTTGACCCTTGATTGATGAAGGTTGTACCTGCAGCCTGAGAGGAAGGTCTGCAGGCATTACTCAGGGTAAAAAAATATTTCAAATCCTCACCATTTTTTTCTGTAAAAAAGCAATTGCAAATACGTTATTTATAGTCAGTATTCTAAAAAAAAAAAAAAAACAAATTCCATTATAATATGTTATTTGCTAGATTGATATAAATGTATTACAATATGAAATTAAAGGTGTTCCTTTTTTTAGGAACCACTGACTTCAAACCTACACCTTTAGACTTAAGACATATAAAACCCTCTCAAAATCTGATACAGTGAAATGTTTTGCCGTCAAGCTAAGAACAGGGCTGTTTCTGAAGCACAGTAGCCTCTTCTTGCTCCTGTTTTCCTCAGGACGTTGGCCTCGCCTGGCTGTGAAGAACAGTTTATTGAGAGGCTTCCTCCCCAGACAAATCCTATTTCTGGCGTGCTCTCTTGGTGCTGGGTGTGTGCCATGGCCTTCCAGTGATTTCCTTGTTTGGGTGTCTATGAAACACTAACCAAAGGCCTGATGGGTGGGACTGTGGAACAGCAGAGCTCCTTCACAATACTGAAACAGATCCAATTTCTGCTCAATTGGATGTGAGGCGGTTGCAAATAACCGCAGCAGGGTGGTTTCAAGCATTCCAAGTGGAACAGAACATAATGTATCGCTCATATCTGATGATATTTATGCTTTTACATATTTATGTGAAGATTTATCAGGACTTTTAAGGACTAGATTCCTAGTGACAGTATCAAAAAAAGACACTGTGGCAGATAAGACAGCACACAAGTCCAACCCAAGGCTGCTGAGATGCATTTACAAAGTCAGCACATAGACTGCACCAATCACAACAAACTAAATACAGCAGTTTTTAGCATAAACACATAGACATCTGAAGAGAGTAACAACACCAAACACCATTTAATAAAACATATACTTTATTTTCTTGGTGCAATTTAGTCATTGCACTAGTCACTTCATTTTCATCCAAATGGCATTTCACTTCAAAATTCATTCACAGTCAACATCACTGTCAACAAAACCACAACAAGCAACCAAATAGCAATCTTCAGAGGTTATGGTATGCATGAAGCCACAAGTTTCAACTCCTCACACAGACGCACTAGCTTATTATACTTGCAGAAGGTTTGTGACATCAGGTCGTACACTCTAGCTAGTTCTGGAAATGGTGGTTGGATGAACATGGAATAGTTTGTGTCTAAGGAGAAAGCAGCTGTTAATCATTTCTAGTCATAGTCATAATTTGAGAGCTATACAGATCTTTGCCTTTTGTTATATCCACTGATGTACTCCAAGAGAGAGTGGGATCAGAATTAATCTTGTGTCAAACCTAAACTCAAAGGTCCATTTACTTGGTTTTCTGAGCTTTCACCTATATCTCACAGTCAATATGTATGAAGTAGTCATACAGATTGGGAATTTGTAACCCCTGTCTTGGTTTAAAGATGGTTTTTGGCTGAGGTGTGAGCTTGAGTCACATGACTTGGAGTCACAAATCTGATGACTTCTATCATTTTCAAATTCATGATTGTCCATATTGTAATTTTGCTGTGTTGGTCGATTCTGTACGTGTTGCAGAGCAAGAGGGAAAGATACATTTCTCTGTGCCAACCAGCAGAAAGACAACAGATGACACCTCACAATCAGACAAACATGGTTTTCATTGTCAGGTGGTGCTGTAACCACTGCTTTTCCAGTTAAAATAAAAAATGCTGCTGGTGGCAGGTTTAATCAACTGCAGCTAATATACCCTAAGTTACTTGCTGAAAAGTCAAAAGGAAACTCTTGGCTATTTTCAGCTGAATGTGCCCAAAGACTGTTTGTGAGGGGAAAAAAGCACCACTACACTTGTAAGTGGAAGTTTCAAGTGTTCCACAGTGAGATAAGCTGCGTCATGTCCGTTTCAGTAGTACCTGGCTTTGACTCGAGAGCCAAGATAGGAGACTTAGCTTGTGATTTGTAAAACAATAGGCCTCACGTAGGAACACTTTCCTACTCTTATTCTTTCCTATTTCTTGTTTGTACAAATTGTCCAAGTGTTCAGAGTCAGATCCACTAAATGGCTCATTTCCACTGCATGCATGCCATTTGTTCATGAGGAGGTGCATGTTGGTGAGATTCGATCAGCTTAACAGGAATCCCTTCATTTCTACATAAGGCTACCTTTTCTGCTCCATTTGTGGGCAAGTTTCTTTCACAGAAACACTATGAGAGAGTGAAAAGAGTTTCACACTGCGTTGCTTTTAGTCCTTCTGTTAGAAATCAGTAGACAAATGAGTCTGCTGATGTGAGCACGCTCCTTCATCTTTCTTCGACCGCCCACTGACTCCTGGTGGATGACCCTGACCCCTTCCCGGGCAGTTCTGACTGACGACTTGCTATCATGTGACTGATGTTCCACTGTCAGGTCACATGATGACACCTGAGGCAGCTCCATTGAAAGCACCCTTTACCTTATGGCTCTGAAAAGCTAGTAAGTGGACCTCTGAGCTGAGAATATTTTGTTACACATACTATTCCCAGAAGTGAAGAATGAACTCCCATGCTCATTCCCTTCATAACATTTTGCACACACGTTCACAGCACAAATGTAAATACATGAATAATTCTCATAGGCAGAGCAGAGGACTCAGTTATAATCTCTGATTAAGTGCCATAAAGGAAATGACTTTCTCTGAACCTAAATAATAAATCAATCAAATACAAATGTCTAAAGCAGATATGCATGTTGAAGTAAAGCTGATGCAGACGGGGTAATGCATGGAGCTCCCAGCGGTGTCCCAGTCATTCCTTTCTGTTTACCCCAGGAAAGGCTTCTGGATTGTAGCTCAACCACTCTCCTTGGCTCCAGCACACAAACACCCTGCAGTCCTGACAAGTTTACCGTCCTCCTTTGCTCTGTCACAAGCAGGTTGTCTTAGTAACCAGGTCTGTTTTTATCCAGCAGCCTGGTGGCTGGTGTCTAGGCTCCAGAGGGCTAAGCAGGGCCCTGCCCCCCCGATCCTTGCCCAGGATGATGCACCGTCTGTGGGAACGTGGTGGCTTATGCGCCCCCTGTCAGTCTCCTCTCTAGCCGGTCCAGCTTAGCCAGGTTTTCCTTCAGAAGTTTGGAACCAGGGCTCAGAAGCAGGGCTCGCTGGTAGTACATCCTGGCTGCTGCATAATCTCCCTGCACACACACGTCTTGTTAGATCTCACTGCTGCATTGGATACTATTGATCATCATATCCTGTTACAGAGACTGGAGCATTTAATTGGCATCAAAGAAACTGCACTAAACTGGTTTAAGTCCTATTTATCAGATAGGCTTCAGTTTGAACATGTTAATGACAAATCCTCCATGTACACAAATGTCAGACACTGAATTGTGATGGCATGACTCCTGCTGCTGCTACGATCCTGCTCAACGCCCACTGTTACATTTAAAATTATTAGTCTTACTTCTAGTCTTATTGCTACTACTATTGTTATTGCTATTATTATTAATGCTACTTTACATCTCTATGTGGAATCTGCATTATGCATTAATGCCTTTTTACTTATTACTTCTGCTTTATTACATGTTTGTTACACAGTTGTAACAAAGCTATTTCCCTTCCTGGATCCTTTAAGTTTTTCTCCTCCTGATTCTGATTATTATGTCTCTGACAGTGTTGTACCACTCTGCTGGGTAGCTGTCAGAACTTTTTTAACCTTGATGTAACCTTGGTTTGGGTTGTTTCTTCCTCTCTGGGTTATTTTATTCCACTCTGTTCCCACAAATGTTAAATCTGAGGATGTTATAAAATGTAGTACGTCAGCTGACTCTGCCACCTTGGGTTGAACATTTAAGTTTGTGATCACAGACAGCCAGCTTTGCTTTAATTAACTAGAAATTCCTGTGTATGGTTTCCTTCATCCTGCTTGCAAATTACATGGATATGAATAATATTCCTGAGTGAACGTGCCTTGATCTAGGAAAAGCCTCATTCTCAGCTTGGTTGCTAGCACCATCACCAGTGTCCTCAAAGTCAGTTGGTTTGTTGTTTATCCTAGAGTTTTTGCGTTTTTTCTCTTGTCCGTCTTTTGTTTTACACTTTCATGCAACAAAAACCTACTTTTCTATTTGCATAACCTGTAAAAACGTCTGGAAGCCCCTAACTTATATCGTTGCTTGCCTCTGAGCCATGCTGGAGATCCAGCCAGTATAATATTTATAATCTTGCACGTTTGTCTGCTGTAATGTTTGTCAGGAGTTAAATGTGCAAAATGTTCAATGACAATTTAATACCCTTTTTCCCTTTAACATTTTTAGCAAAAGTCTTGGTGAGCACGTTTGCTACCTTAATGTGTTGAATCCCTCCCATGTTCATCCAGGCCTGGGACTGGTCAGGTTTGAGCTCGACAGCCAGCTTGTAGCTCTGGTGGGAGAGAAAAAAACCCCACAAAGACTGTGAATAGGAATCTGAAGACAGACACTGATGCCATGTGTGATTACAATCAGCCTTACAGCAGATCTGGATATAATGTAACTGGATTCAGCTACAACTACAGAGAGCTCCTCAGCAGAGTCGTACTAAATCACTCCCCAGTGAACTGGACTTCAGGCACTGATTTAGCTTACTGATTCAGGGAACAATGGCAAAATGATGAAGCAATGAGCTGCTACATGATTCAAGGACACTATTTTACTTTAGTCTGTACAAGAGTACTCCACAGTGAGTAGTACACTGATGTTATTTCTTGCTAAAAATACATCATTTTACAACACCACTGACAGATGTAGTGCTGCTTAACTTTAATTTACACATCTGTTATAAAATGTGAAGCACATTGTGTGTGTTTTTTAATCTTCTCTTGCACATTTAGGCCTGATTCAAAACAATCTCTGTATATTTGAAAGTGGTATAGATTTCTGGCTGTTCAAAGAACAAGCCTGAAAAATAAAGGTGATCACAGTTTTGCTGTTGCTGCTTATTGACCCTGAAACACTCTGCCACAAAGTCTCAGAGAAGATGAACAAGCAAAAAAAAAAAAAGCAATATTTTGTAGGTTAAACATTAAATTCTGCTTCAATTGTGTCCACGTTTGAGAGCAATATGTATTGAATAAACATTAGATTTGAATTCAGAGACCTTGACTGTACACTGTATGTCCACTGCAGGCACAGATCAATATTGAAATAAAAGGCCCTGGCACTGGCACCTACATAAACTGCGATGAGTTAATTCTGTGTTTGATAGTTAGGCTGTCCACCATGACAGAGCTCTGTGTTCTGCTTAAGGGAGCCTTTCGTCATAGCAAATAAAAGAATTATGCGTAAGTCTGCTTTTGATAAATTAATCAAAGCAGTGATGCACTGAGTCATGTTACCACTGTGTAAATTGACTGTTGGAAGTTTATAAAAGTGCAGGGCCCACAGTAATGGAACAAATTCTGTGTTTTTCTTGACATAACAACTCAAGTCCCTAAGATATTTTGCAGCATCATTTGAGATGTGTGTTTTTTATTTTTTTGCTGGTCACAAAGTCAAAGTGAATTCCAATATATCTACGCTAAAAAACCCAGCAGAGCAGAGATGTACACAAACAAAGCAGTGTTCTAAAGAGCTATTAACACACCAAGGAGTACACTGTGCATCATTAAACTTTATGTTCAACCTTTGTTTTCAATGTTCTCTGGGACACACACTGCTGAATTTATTCACTCACAGCTGCAGCTACTCACCTCTGTCTCATGCAAAGAGTTTATTTAAGTGGCGAGGTCTGACCCTGCCAAAATATATTCCTCCTTTAGTGTTAGAGGGTCAGGAGGGTGGGGTTAGGGCTTGGTTTTCAGCTACAAGTATATCTTGGTTTTACTGTTCTGCACCACTAACATTCAGGGAAAGGGGGGATAAGTACTGTATCTCCTGCTACATACTGAAGACCATGAGGGTTAGACTTAATATTTACTGGTTATTTTAGGTGAGGATAACCATTGTTTTTGCTGCTGCAGAAGTCTCCAAAGCCCAGCAGCATTCTGGGA
Source organism: Lates japonicus (assembly GCA_033238685.1). NCBI lineage: Eukaryota > Metazoa > Chordata > Actinopteri > Centropomidae > Lates > Lates japonicus. Next base: position 98,766 of record BRZM01000087.1, on the reverse strand, counting down.
CTGGAGATCATCCTGAGGTTTTAAACACAAAAGGTTGAGTTCAGCTGTTATGACCCTATGGAAACGGTTTACTTTCTGTGATTTCACTCTGCTGTGGAGTTTTGGTCTCTTCATCACACCTCTAAATCAACCATGACTGTTGAAATTAAACTTTTAAGGCCAAAATATGATAAATAAATAGCAAAGCAAACAGTTTGCAGTATTAAAAACATTTGAAGCTCGTTTATTTATGTTTCTTATCTGCAGGGATTAGGGCAGAGCTGTGGATGTTGGAATCAGCAGCCAGACTTTCTGCTCTGACACACTTGAGACAAAAAACAGACATAAAAGTCCTAAAATAAACCAGTTTAATACTGCATTTCAAACGCTTTCTCAGGCTGCTCGCCTTCTGTTTGTTTTCCTCCTTCTGAGACGGTGATAATACCAGAGAAATAACACAACATCACACCATTATCTCTATCACAAACACTACTCTCTTTAAAGCTGCAGTGACCTGAGATGGCCTCCTCGGCTCTTCCTGTTTCCACTCCGTCAGTGTTTCCCCACAAAGTGCTCAGCATTGTTTCTCTTTGGTTTGTTTGCTCTCTCTCCTCTCCAGTCTTTTTCTCAGGAAGTCAATCAAGGCTTCCTATGCAGGAGAAGTGCCTTCCAGAAACTTCCCTCATAGATTAAATCTGCCACGGGTTCTCAGAAAAGTTATTCAGAGTGTGCCAGCAGATCTGTTTGAATGGTAACTCGAAAAGTGAAAGCAAAGGGGCGGCAGGCAGAGGCTGTTGTGCCTGACGGTAATCGCAGTAATGAGTCGGTTTTGTTATAGTGCTGTTATGTGGCTAGTTCTGTCCCAGCACATTTTTTATCTTTTCATTCTTTTCAGTCAATTTGTATTTTCTATTACATTTACAAACAGTGTTCTTTTCATCCATGCTGATGTTATGAATTCATGTGTCAGTGCTCCTAACTTGCACAGCCACAAACAGCAGGACAATGGTAGTTTTTTAATACTAACACTTTGTGCATAGCCTTGTTTAGCAGTGTCACTGCCACTATCTGCAGTTTCTCACTGGGATATGTGTCGTGTTTGCTGTCAGAGCTGACAAATGTCTATGAAAGGTAGCATTTGGTTAAAAGGACGTATGCAATACAGAGGTGTGTATCACACACACATTTACCTCCTTCACAGGTTTCAAACAAGCAGCTTTATTTCTAAATAGTGAAAATTGTCTCTCAGTTTTCCTTGTGTTCTCCTCTGTCTCTTCCTCCTGTGTGTGTCTGTGTATGTGATGTGGGCGTGGCTTCATTACCTGGCACCTGGCTCTTCTCCACACCTGCTCTCAATCTACTCACCTGCTTCAGTTCAAGTACCCCCGCTCTCCTTCCACTGATGAACACATTGATACAATTCACTCAGCAGGCCGCTTATGTTCTCTCGTGCTTCCACTTTTCGCTTGCAGTTATTTCCTGTGCCTGGAGGCTCTGGTGCCAGCTTTTGACTCCCTGCTTTCGCCACTCACACTCCACACCTGCCTGCTATCATCCAGCCTCCAGCCACCTTCACCAGCCATCTCCAGTTCACCTTAGTCTTTAACAGCCTGTTGCCTGCCTTCTCCAGCACCTCTCTCATCATCTCGCCCCCTCAAATATTCATCTTGAGTTCATCTTAGAAACTCCCCTTTCCTTGTCCGCGTCTGCGTTTGAGGTATTTCATCTGGGCTAATTGCTAGCATTCAAGCAAAATGGCAACATGCTTATTCCATATTCAGGATGGCGAGTCACTGTGGCACAGTTGTTTTGGGGGGGTTTTATGCACTCCCTGCTAATACTTACCAAGGGAGCAATTATTTTGTCCTCGCTCTCTGCAGAATCCTCATCACTGCTTGGATTTTTTTAAATCAATATATAATATGTATCTCCCTCAAACAGCAGAGCCCTTCAGCCCACTCTGTTTGACCATTTGTCTCAGACTGTAATGACCCTGTCTATAAGTTAGATCAGTTTTAACACTGTAATCATTTGCCACACTCTGACATAAGCAGCTCATGTAATTTGCTTCAGGCCATGTTTGCCGTGGTCTCTTTACAGAATACATCAACCAGGGAGCTAGAGCAGTGATCAGCAGCCACAGACAATAGAAAACCTATACTCGCTTAGGGATAGGAGAGAAAGTGTGTGAAGAAGTCTGTTAGGGAGAGAAGAAAAGTAAGAGAGAGGAAGAGAGAGCAGTACCTCAAAGGCCCGGTCCAGCTGGTTCATCTCTCTGAGCTGGTTTCCTTTGGAGAAATACAGCTCTGCTCTCACTGTCAGATCACTGGGATTCTGCTGCAGGGCCCTGTCCAGAGCATCCAGCGCCTGGCACAGACACACACAGTCAATACACACACAAATACAGAGCTAACACACACACAGACGAACATACACGCACAAAAAACCTCCTTCTCTCAGAGTTAGGCATCCTGCTGTTTGAGTGTACTTCCTGGCTCGACTATCAAGAGTCACTGCTGGTTTAGAGCAGAAATCACAGGCGGCTCTGCAGAGAGACCCCTTCACCACCTGCTACTTTGAACCATGAAGGACAGAGGGATGAAGAAGCTGAGGATGCAGGGGAGAGGAAGTCTGAACTGATATAACAGAGCAGAACAAGTCAGACAGAAAGAGAAGGAGGATGGAGATGAAGGGAGTAATTTATTCCTGTCTTCTTAAGAAACAGCAGTGTCAGCTCTATCACTGCCACACTGACAGACACAGAGAGAGGAGAGAGAGATGTGAAGAATTAAAAGGCAATTTGTGAGTGTGAGTGTGAATTTAGACTCATGGGATCGTCTGCAGAGACAGAGTGCTCGATCGCTGTTTCATCTCCACTGCTCTCCAGCCTGAGCTGCTTGTCCCCGGAAACATGGGACACAGACTGACTGACTGACCAAATACTAATGTTTTATGTCTGCTCTTGGAATAAAGGCCACAACATCTCAACAGAAATAATATCCATCAACACCACACTCCAATCCATATGATTCTACTGTGTGTGTTTGCATTTTATTGTACTGTACCGTAAACAAACCCAAGATACTGAATTCATGTTGAGTGTGAAACTGGGTCACTGAGAAAGTGAGAGACAGACAAGCTAAAGTGTTGATGAGGATGATGGAACAGAGTGGGAGGATGAGTGGCAGCAGCTCGCCAGCAAGTGGACGCTGGTATGATGTGAAATTGAGATGATTAGTTTCCATGGTAACCGCCTCCTGCTGCGAGTTATCACTCCTGACTGCGAGTTAGGGACACGGTCTGTGTGTTATGTTCTGTCTCAGCAACAGACAAGAAAGCCATGAGACAGATACACACACACACACGCACAAACACACACAAACACACCTCTGTAAAGTTTCCACGCTTGCTGTAGATGGCAGACAGGAGGCGGTAACATTCAATACAGCTGCCTTCTCTGGCTATGATGTCCAAGGTCATTTTCTCTGCCTCTTTGGTACGACCGGCCATGGCTAAAACCTGAGCCTGGGAAAGAAAAGAAATACAGCGTATGAGAGAGTGTGTGTGCGCGCATGTGTATGTGTGTGTGTGTGTATGTAGCAAAAGAAATAGTTTATTCAGGATTTTGCAAAGTGTTTGAGGTCAGACAGATGTTTTTCCCTTTTGCCACTCAAACACACACTCACCCAGACACGCTGGCATTCCATGATTCAGAGAGTATGTGTATGTGTGTGTGTGTATGTGTGTGTGTGTGAGAGAGAGACTGTGCTCACCAGAGCCAGCCAGATGTCGGTGCTGTCTGGTTGCAGGGCGGCGGCCTCTCTGTACACCTGCAGGGCCTCCTCGTAGCGGCCCGTGTTGTAGTACAGCGCCCCGAGCGGTGTCAGGATGTCCACCTTCCTCGTCACCTGCAGCGCCCTGCAGGCAAAGGTCAAAGGTCACGAGGCTGACATTCCAGGGAGGTGATTTGCAGGCTCAGTGCATACCAGCTCACCCTCTACAGACTGTCATCTGCAGTGTATGATTAAGTACTATGCAAAACATGCCTGTAAATATGATGAGCAGAAGAACAATGGACTGATGCTTCGTTATTTGTCCAGGATCCAACCCTTCATGTTTAAAATGCAAACAAACCTGCTCTGGTTTCAAGTGAAGTTACAGAGGCATTTCCAAATCACACACTGTTTCATAGTTTCAAGTGTCTCTCTCTCTCTGACTGTCTGGCCAGAGTGGAGGAGAGGGTTGACTTCTTAAACATGCCACTGCTAAAATACACTCCTTTACTCACCGCTTGTACCAAGACTCTGCTTCTCTGTTCTCATTGGATGATCGGAGCAGGCGGCCCAGGTTCACCATGGCTACGTAGTGTGCTGGTTTGAGTCGAACTGCTTGCTGGTAGTGAGCGGCTGCCAGCTCCCCCTCTCCTGGACGAGAGGAGATGGAAAAGAGGGCGTAAAGAAAGAAGGAGGATGGAGGGAATAAAAAATAATGGAGTGAAAAAGAGTGGAGGAGAAATTAGGCAGGAAGTAAGAAGGAATGAGGAATGGACAGAACAGGGAAAACAAATGAGACAGATGGAAGGAGAGTGGAAGAAACATCTATTCAATTTATGTGACCACGTTTTCCTAAATGTAATACCTTCTACTGATAATGAGGCTCTGGGTTCCATTAGAATTAGTTCAGGTAAAGTGATGCAGTATTATACTATTACTCTAATCACAAACCATATATTGTCGCAGAGGTGGAGGACTGACCCTGATATAACACTGTATATATGTATTTAGATTGTTTTACCACCCCTTCAGTGGACGTTGGTTAGTGTGGAAACATTAGTATGCAGGAGTGCTTTGTGTTTGCAGAGTGTAAGCTGACTGTTTTCACTTACTCTCTTATGTGGGCTTGAGGGCTTTTGGGTTGATGTTGCCGTGGTCTCAGCCGTGGATTTGAGTGTTTCCTCTATCCCCTTGCTTTTCCTCTGTTTTTTCCCTTCCCCTCTGTCTCTTGGGTGTGTGTTTGTTGTGTTGCAGATTTATTTGTAAACTGATAAAACTGACAATTTGTCCATCAATCTACACTCAATAACTTATAATGTGAAAATACATTTTTAGAAAGAAAGTGTATTGCTGCCACACCAGAAAAGAAAAACAGATCACTATCATGTTATTATGAGATGTCAACTCATCATATAACAATATAATTTGTGATGTTTAATTTTTTATAACATTTATATATGTAATATATTATTTTTTATGCATGACTGTGAACTGCCATCTTCATGTCTCTCCATTTATTGTTTATTTAAAATTAAATCTACAACACAACAAAATATGCAGAGTGAAAGGCTCTGAATATTTTCGGAAACCTCTGTGTTTTAATAAATGGGTGTGATTGTTGTTCTTGCTGTAATATTATCTGAAGTCATCCATAATGTAATTATAACTAAATCTAATTTAGTTTTGCTAGATTTCTCATTTATTTTGAGAACTTGAATTATCATGGACTGGTGATCTGTACAGGGTGTACCCTGCCTCTCACCCAATGACAGCTGGGATAGCCCCCCACCCCCACCCCCGCAACCCTTAACGGATAAGCAGTATAAATAATGAATGAACTTGAATTATCAAATAAAATTCAACAATTTGAAGTGCACACATTTAGTTAATTTTTTATAATCAACATTTACAGTTTGTTATTGTTAAGCTGCAGTCAGATTATCTTATTTCTTTTGCTGTTGTCTCCACCAAGACTGACAGGTTCAGTGAGCAGTGTTAAATGAATGTACCTGGGCTCTGGACTACAGCAAATTCCTGGAACAGCAACAAGGGTTTGGACAGAAGCTTTTTATTTCTGTATTTCGCAGTTCATTTCACTGATTCACATTTAGACTTATTTTGTTTATATGTTGCAGAAGTCATTTTGAGTTAGATGCAAACTGTCGGTATGGTGCTGAGGTAAGTTAAGTCACTCAGTTTTGTTGTAGTTCTGTGCACTGTATGTTGAGTTCAGTTCTGTTTTGTTGACATCTTCACAGCCCAGATTTAATAATGCTGCTTTGCCTTTTCATATTCATTGTGTAAATAAAAACTCATCTTTTTTGAAATCCAAAAACAGTGCCCTGTGTCTCTTTGCTTAGCCCATAACACATTTTTATGACAGTGTAAAAAAAATCCTTAGTGGCATCTTAAAAGTAAACTTTATGGTCTTATTGGGTAGTGTTAGACAGTGCAGGTGTACCTAATGAAGTGGCCCCGAAATGTAAATGTACAAACAAGCAATGTCATTTCCACATGACCCTGGCTGCAAGTTGGCTTTTAAAAACAGCCTCTGTCAGACAGTTTGATATATAGGCAGTGTTTGAATGCTTTACTTAATGTAAACCCATGTATGTCTATGCAGTAGAAGACTACAGTGTTAATTGGAGCCTGTATTTACCCATCATTCCAGGGGCCAGATAGCTGCAGGATTCAACTCACCTGTATCCACCAGAAACACTCCATAGTTGTTATGCAGGTCGGAGCTGTCTGGACAGTTCTCTATGCCTTTCAGATATACTTCATTGGCTTCAGGAAAGCGTTTCTGTGGGAGAATGCCGATGAAATGAATAAGGATTAAAAACATGAATGAAACAGATCAAAGTTACAGGAAACTACAGTGTGCAGGACTGAACAGGTGTTTTATACCTGCCTGCACAGAGATCAACGATCAGCTAAAGCTAATTTAATCAGCAGTTACGAAGCAGTGATGAGTTATAACACTCCCCCAAGCACATTAAGTCAAATATGTGTGTGAGAGTGGCATTTTAATGTTTCACCTGTTCAGCGTAGAGTGATGCTAGACTGGAGTAAGCATCAGCAAAATGTGGACCAAAGCGTATGGAGTCCTTCAGCAGAGCCTCAGCCTCTTTCTCCTTCCCCTGGGACCTGCAACACAGAATCACCACCACCACCACCACCACCATCATCATCATCATCATCATCATCATCATCATCATCATCATCATCATC
>BRZM01000087.1:13409-91773 GCA_033238685.1 Lates japonicus | reverse complement strand
TCATCATCATCATCACTGTCATCGTCATCATCATCATCACTGTCATCATCATCATCATCATCACCGTCATCGTCATCATCATCATCACTGTCATCATCATCATCATCATCATCATCATCATCATTGTCATCATCACCATTAACCTCATCCCCACCATTTTTATCATCATCATCATCCTCATACTCATCATCAACACCAGCAGTATTATCATATGCTCACCATCATCACTATCAGCATCATCATCATCGACATCATCACAATCATCATTAACATTATCATCATCGTTACCATCACCATTGTTCCCCCATCACCACACCACCACTATAATCAGCAGGGTCACGGTCAGAGGTTGTTGCTTGTTATTTATGATTGGTTACCAAACTTGAGGAGGCTGAGTCTTATGTAATAAGTGTTGGTCTGAGCTGAGACACAGGAGAGGAGCAGACACATGAGAGCGTTACACTGCAGGTGAATGCAAAGAGCAACTTTTTGTGACGGACAGTGACTAATAACCATCAGCCCTGAAGCATTCTGGTTTAGTTACTGTCTGTGTCTAAATGGAGGAACACAAACTTTTCTCAGTGATTGGCAACCAAGCCTACCTCAACCATGACAGCAACATTTATCATTATCAACAAAACCATCCTCTGTTGGAGCAAGACTATGATACGCTTACTATTATCATCATGATTAGAGGCAGCAAAATTATCATACTCTCATCTTCATCATCAGTAGCAGTATTATTATCACACTTTCAATAACAGCCACAGATTACACACTTCATTTCATTGTCATGCAATTTATAATTCATCACTTATTCTTGTTCACAACAGCACAAAGACAGACATATAGACACACACTGAGCTGTCATGGACTTGGTGGATACAGCTCCAGTGATAACACACAGATGGTGATGCCATAATAATGGACTTCATTTCAGCTTCAATTATTATGTAATTTTCTATTAGAAGCAGCAGAGCTCGGGGCAGTCCATGCTGTCTGACCACAAAACAAACAAACAAAAACAACCTCCACAACTCTACAGAGAGCCTGGCAGAGTACAGTGTTGGTGTCAGGACTCTGGATAATTGACGACTTTCATTTAGTGAATGTGGTGAGTCATTTTTCAAGCCCTACAGTCTGACTCCAGTATGACTAATGCCACTGCATCTTCAGATGACCGTTCATTTCTGTCTAAGTGCTGAGGCTATGTTTCAACATATCTCTCAATTCAGCCTGTGTTCACACTGACACGCTGTGACTCTGAGGCTCTGCATCGACAGCACAATGAATCATGAGCATTAAAGTTTAATAATGTTTTGTTGACTGAAAACTATGTGGGTGAGGATCTCCAGTTTAATCACACACCTGAAAAGAATCCACAGCAGAAATATACTTGGCAGCAGGTTCATTTCCAAACCCAGGATTCATATTTCTGGGGAGACACTGATATTTACAGGTTTTCCCCTTTGATCTGTTTAGGTCCTTGTAACCAGGACCTGGATGTCAGTCTGGCCAGGCTCACATTATAGGAGAAAACCAGAGGAAACACATACAGGCATGAAGAGAACATGCAAACTGCTGCAATTAACAAAAGATAAGACTTTTGGCAGCATGTTGGAGAGCAAGCTCTGAACTAAGCGCATGAGTAGTGTGGGTTTTCTGTGTATCATAATACTGTTTTTTTATTTTTAATGAATTAGCATTTTCTAATAACAAAAGCTTTCTGCATGTTCCTCCTGTATTTAACAGAGAGATGTCTGGGTGTCTGTTGCCTTAATTTCATTTGTGTGGCATTTAAGGAGAGACCAAATACTGACAGTGTTTCACATGAGACTACAGACATGGGCTGTCGTTCATTAGCCATATTTGAACTGCAGTCCATTTAAAAACAAATACTCTGACTGTAATACTGGGCAGATTCTTTCAACTGTGACATTTAGTGCGACGGTGAACACTGTGTTTCAGTCTGGCTAACAGATTATAACACTGGTTTTGGCTGAAGCTTCACCTGAAAACCAGCCTGACCAGGACCAGGCTGGCTTCCAGGGATCAGTTTCCACAGCATAGGTTACCATTCAGACCACTGTCCTGAAACAGAGCTTACTACAAATTAGCTTAACCCTTTTATGCATGAATTATGAAATCCTCAGTTAGGATTTTTTTCCTAAGTGTTTTTATTCTTTTTTAGGCATAAAAAAAAAAAGATCCGTCGGCCATCTTTTTGAGAAATCTGTGTTAGACTTACATTGACTGGCCAACAGTTGGAAGTGTATGGAACAACACTCTAGCGTCCAATGTGGTGGCTGATGTGCAATTCTACCATCAAAACAACAACAACACTTTGCTATAAACACCCCTCAGTTTCATATATAGAGGTAAAGGAGAGATGACTGAATTCATGACACTGAATGACTAAAATGTTTTTTCTCTGTTGTTGTGAAAGCTGAAGGAAAAAAAGGTTGGTTTTTTTTTGTAATAATTAAGAAGTTGCTGTTGGAACATTACAACAGTCTCCTTCCTACTACGACTGTTCAAAGTTGCAAAAACAACATAATGACAGTCTCCAGCTGTGTTGAGCTCCTTCAGTTTCTTTGTTGTCTGTCTGTCACAGTGTGATTGTCAGGTTGTGTCAGGTGTTGTGCGCGTCTTACTTGAGGAGGTTTCCCAGGTTGAAGAGAGCTCGGTTATGCTGGGGGTTGATGTCCAGTGCTTTCCTGTAGTAGTGCTCAGCCTCCTCTGGGCTGCGTGTCAGAGTGCCCAGATTGTTCACGGCACTGGCATGACGGGGATATAACCTGGAGAGGAGGAGAGGAGAGGACAATCAAATTCCACTTACTGTTTATAGAAAACATGACTGGTGTGTGACATACAGGAGTCCTTGGGGGTTCACTCCCCCTCACTGACACCTAGAACCTCCTGAAAACCCCAGGACCAAAATGTTTGAGAGGTCATTATTGTATATATATATGTGTGTGTATGTATGTATTTGTGTATATATATATATACACACACACACACACATATTTTTTTTTTTTTTTTTTTTGGGGGGGGGGGGGGGGGGCTTTTCTGTCTTTATTTGATAGCGACCAGTGGAGATAAACAGGGAAAGATAATAACATGCAGCAAATGGTCTGGCCAGCCAGGAGAGTCGCTGCTCAGGGCACATAGGTGTGTGTGTGTGCCCTAACCATTTGGCCATTGGTTTGCCCCCATAAATGACAGTTTCAAACTGTTTAACATCTTTATAGCAATCGTTCTTGATTTTATTGGGATACAGGATGTTATGGTATTGTTGTTGTGTACCTATTTGGAATGTTTGGCTGATCATAATGTAAGCTTGTCTGCTCTGGAAGTGTTGTACAACCCCTCCATTAACACTGGGTATTTTGCAGAAATGAATGGCAGTTTGTAATATGGAGATACTAAGATGCTGACAGTAACGTTTCACAATTAAGAGTGTCTCCATTTAAAGATGCTACAATGCTATTTACATTAACAATAGATGAAATTACTATGTGTAATAGAGAAAGTGTTGCTTATAGTGATGCACCCAATGAGAATTATGACCAACTCTGCGGTTCCCCTCAGCTCTACATTGTCCTAGCCTCTTTTAGCTTATTGTGGTTTCCAGCAGCAGTAGGCAATAAAAAGCTGCCGTGCACTACCTGCCCACCACCAAACAGCAGACAGACACAGTTAGAGACCAGCTGGTGAGCACAGACCAAATGTGAACAGAAGGTCATCCCACCAGCAGAATACTGTGCACAGGACTGGAACAACCTATAAATCAATACACTGACCTTCAATAAACAGATGATTTACAACAAAATCTAAGTTACTAATGTTCTGATTCTATTAAAGACTGGTTTCCATCTGTAATATTTGCTGTTGTAAAATGGTAAATGGACTGCACTATACCTCTCTAGTCTTATTGACCACTACAGGTCACATTCACCCATCCACACACACATTCACACAGCGATGATACATCAGGGGCAATTTAAGGATACTTTGGCACGTGGACTGGAGGAGCCGGGGATCGAACCGCTGACCTTTTGATTAGTGGGTGACCTGCTCCACCTCCTGAGCCACAGCCGTGACGTATATGATAAAACGGCCTGATACTTTTGTCCTGGTTTTTAAAAAAAGGAATGGATTTTTGTATTTTTGTGAAAGAAAACCAACCACCTCTTCATGTTTCATGTTATCCTGACATTTAAAAAAATCATTCAAATATTTAATTTAGATTTTAATAAAACATATCTAATAATTTTATTTATCAAATTAGTCAGCAACTCATCCAGGTACTTATAAGGGCTTAAGCACGGCTGAAGCAGTCATTTTAATACTGGATAGATCACCATGGCATGAAACTTTAACAGCCAGTCTGCTGGTTTGCTAGTTCTGGAATCGAGCATCGCTAACTGTGCTCATCTTAGGAACCTCTGATGGCTCTACACTTCAGGATTGAGGCATACCATAACATGATCTTGATTGCACTAAGTGCCTTGTCACAGTGATAAGGATTATCTTCAGAGCAAATGGTTCAGATAAATCAGCAGTGAGTGTGTTGAAGCTGCAGCCAGCAGCCTGTGCTGACATTTACTGCCGCTCTCCATCACTGCTATAGAAGACCTCTGTGTAATTGGAATACATTTTTATAGTTAGTGCCCATGATGATGACACAAGCCTGACTAGACACCCAGGTCAGGAGGAGAGCGTGGTGCTGTGCTCTATACTGTTTCTATGGTAACCTTGTTCCATGTGTTAATGGGTTGGCTTTTCACAGCGCAGGATGAGGAGCAGCTGCAGGAACACCTGGGAGAAACCAGCAATCAACGGACTCCACCCAGTCACTGTTCACACTGTCAGCTGCTTGATGGGCGAAGAAAGTTGAGCTTTACCTGTCGCAAATTTATGAAACTGCACTGAAAGCCAAACTTAAACTTCATTTGTAAGCAGCTGTGCTGTAACTATGGTGGCAACAAGCCTACGCTCCAAAGCTGCTGCATTCCCACCATCACTTGTATCACAAAGTATGTGAAAGAAATGAAACTATAAATCAAAACCTACACGTGTTAACCCCTTGCATCAAACTTAAATCTGGCTTCACACCTCTGAGTGGGGGTGAACATGATGTTGCCTCGTATTTCAGGGGTGTGATTCTCCAGAGATTTGGTTTTTTGTTTTGTCTATAAGACAGAATTACTGGATTATTGAAGTGACTGATGGAAAAGGAGAATTTCGAGTCTGGGAATGTGGAGAAGGATGGTGGAAATGCTACAGTTACAAGAGGAGAAGAAAAGAGAGAACAAGTGTTAGTGAATGGGGAGAATGTCCACTTGATCTCTACTGTCCAAATTACAACAAACACAGGACACATCACCGTCCATTATGACCACTGATTAAAGCTGAACAATGAATCATTCTTACATTAAAATCTAGATTTGAAGTGAAGTTAGTCAGCCACTGAAGGATATGATGATAGCTGTCTGATTTACTCAGCTGTAGCTAAGTGAGAAATGTTGAGCAAGGCTAAATTTCCACTTTCCAAAATCCTAATTTTGCCCCCTCACTTTAACTATTCCAGTTTGTCTTTCTAAAGTCTCTCTGAAAAATTGTTCTTTTACTGTCCTGCTAATACAGTCCAGTTAAGAGAAAAGAAGCGTTGACAGAGAACACAACATTATAAGGCAGTAAAGCACAGAGCCCCATGTAGCAAAAATGTAAATATGGTGTAAGATTATCTAACAGCACAACGACACATACAGTTTGATTACTTTTAAACAAATATTAGATTTTATTTGTTATACTACCAGTTTAATGGAACATGCCGAGGTTCCAGATGTCAACATTTCTGAAGCTGACTAGTTTAAAACCAGGCGACCTCAGCAACATGGGACTGCATTATTTTATTATTTCTTTTGCCTAAACCTGTGTAGTCCATAAACACAGGCTTGTGCTTTCATTTCTACAAACTGATCACAATTTATTTTGCAATTGCAACATTTGCTGGAAAGATTGCAATTAGAAAATGGAACTGATTCTAAATGAACAGACAAATAATCATGATCAGTGATTTTAATAATTAGATAATTACCAAATATAAATGTCAGCTATTCTTGTAGCTTCTGAGATGTGAGGATTTGCTGCTTTCTTTGTTTTATATAATGAACCACATCTCTGTGGCTCCTCAGGCAGTCTCTCCTGTGACAGGGACAACTAATGGACGCTCTCTTTCATTAATGCAGCCTGTGTGTGTGATAGATGAACAGAGCACGAGCTGTGAGCTGAAACAAGACCATTACATGCATGAGAGCATGCACCCAAAGGTGTGTATGTGACTCTGTGTGTGTATTATTTGTAAGACTGTGTATGCATATTATATTAACCTCACTGGGTTTAATTATGTGAGACAGGACATCCAATATTAGTCAATAAAATCATTTTAAAAATGTTTTTGCAGAGCTCAGTGTGTGGATGCACCACTGATGCTGTCATACTTTGGAAGGTTAAATTCCCACTGGAGCCAACCACTAAAAATAAACAGTACAGTACAGTACACTGGCTAACTGCCATCAAATGGAGCGTGGTTTCTTAAAGGTCGCATGAAATAAAAATGCCTTATTTTCTATGCAGTGACCTTGAGTTAACCATAATGTGCCAAATACATGTCAAAAATGCTTCTCACCTACTTTTACAGCACTCTATCCATTTTTCTTCCTTTAAAGGGTCAGAATGTACAAGGACACATCCTGCACCTGGAGTTATAAATAAACTCACTAAACTAAAGAAACCATCTAATTCATTAAATGCAAAGAGGGCTTTGTTACACACACAGTATTTGTCAGTAGGCTATATTTGGGTCACATTCATTGTTGTTCTGGCTCTGCACATCTGCGCCACCTGTTTACTTAAGTGTGACTAAAACATAAATGGCTCAAGCTTTTTTGTTTAAAAAGGCATAGAATTTATGACATCTCTGTTTTTCTGCCCCTTTTTTAACAAGTCCCACCTGATGATAAGCCCCTCCATAAGATCCTGATTCATGTAGAACCATATCAAATAAATAGAAGCTACGATCCCAAAACCTTTTCATGGGACCTCTTAAGCTCCTTCACTGGAAGTGGACTCTGTTGTTCAGGGCCATGTTTTTAGTATTTAATTGGACCCTTTTTCACAAGCTTGACAAATCAGGAAACTGATGGGTGATTGGATAAAAGGGCACTGCAACTATTCTATCTGATTCAATGTTTGGTACAAAACACATGTTTTCCTGCAGACGAGCACAAGAACAACTTAAACTTGTGTTTTTGTTTGCACCAGGTTATTTCATGCTCTCTCTTAGAACTCTCTGCATACTTTTGCAAACTAGCAGACTCTAGCTGCTGCAAATCCCCCTTTAGGGATAAATAAAGTTGTATTGAATTAAATCTCACTTTCTTATGATGCCTGACAAAGATCAAAACTCAAATCCCTGCTTGAGCTGTCAGCACAGTGAGCAGATCTGACTTCTGAGCTGAGTTTTTTCATTGAGCATCAGTAAAAAAAAATTTGCACATGCACTGTCTACACTTGACATTTTATGCAAATGTGTGATTATGGTGATGTATTTGAAGAAAAAGAACTGTAAGAAAATGCTACTGACAATTTAAGTTTTACAAGAAAAATATATCATGGCAATACTAACTCCCTATATCACAATTAATCTGCATTAAAGTCCCAGTGTCATGGTAGAAATTTGCATTAAACTGCTCACATAATCAGAACCAGAACTTCATAACACTGCATGTCACATTATATTTCCATAAAAGTTGATGTGTTGTTTAAATTTGCATTAAAATTTCAGCTGCAATGCTAACTCCCCATGTCACTATCAATTTGGGTCAGGCATTTTATGCCAAAACATAGTGACAAAAGAGTTTTCTGACAGTGTGTTATGCAAATATATGACCTCTCTTAGTGCCTTGATCAGAGTTGGTTTGTTATTTATTATATTTTACTTATGTATAGGATCTGAATATTGCTTCCACCACTGAGAGTCACACAGTGACAACACAAACAAACTAACAGATCAGGCGGTCAGTAAAGTCCTTGTTTTTGTCTATGGAGTCTGGTAGTGATATACTGTATAGTGATGTTTCTGGTTAAACAAAAAGGATCTTACTCTTTAATAAAAAGGTCTATCTCTGTAGGAACCCTATCCATAATGTTGTTGATTCCAAAGATTGTTGTCTCTAGCAATCATTTACACCCCAAAACATGAGAAAATAAAGTTCAAAAATACCAGAATTATCCTTTAAAATAGTATTTGCTTTATAATAAAGCTCAGTATGTTTTAAGTTTGCACAAACAGCAACAAGACTCAATCTCACTGGCAGAATGAGGTTTGAAATTGAGTGTTGGAGGGAAACAGCTGTCAACAAAGGCCATGTAACAGCTACATTTTACTCATGCTACACACCTGTAGCAAATATTTCTGTTTTCCTCGCTTTTTTGCATGTAACTACAGTGATGATGTGTTTGGCTGAGTGCTGCAAAAACGTGGGCGACTACACTTCTCCATTAACCTGCTGCTCACACTTCGCCCCCTGTGTGAACACAGTGTTAAAAACCCATAGAGACAGATTTAGTTTAGTGTGGTGTCAGACCTGAGGGCAGTGGTGTAGTGGTGAATGGCCTCCTGGTGCCGACCACTGTCTTTCAGGAAGTTGGCGTAGTTGTAGTGGACTTTGGCATTGTGAGGCAGAGTCTGGATACCAGACCTGAAACGAGGAAGAAGAAAAGGGAGAGGAAGAGGAATGAAGAAACAAGGTGAAGACGTCTCAGTAAAATCCCCCTGAGAGCAAACATCTTTCAAGAAAAAACTAATCTGTAGCCCCATTCAGACTGGACCTATGTCTCTGTGGGAGGAGAGATGATTGAATATTACCTACACTGGTCTTTTTTTCTTTTCTGCTTATATTTGTTTAGCAGTTACAGTTTACAGTGTTCCCACTGATAAAAACTGGATTACTTATTGAGAAAGATGATAATGATAATGGAGAAAAATGTGATGATCCTCTGGGAAGTTCTAAAGCATCTTTTCTGGATGATTTACAGATGGACATTTGTGATCTGTGACATTAGAGATATCTTTAAGAAGTGAAGTCACATGTCTGTGTGGTTAGATTTGTCTGAGTCATGACTCACAAGTTTTGACTCTAATTCACCTCTTTGCCTCTGCTTCAACTGTGCGGACCCCCCCCCCCCCCCCCCCCCGAAGAGACTTTAGTCTTTTTCTCGGTCTGTTCTGCTGAATGCCCATGTCTATTAGAGACTATATCCTGTAATTTCTCATTGGTTAAAATTCCATCCAGAGCGGTTATTAAATTACTGAGCAGCACAGTAACACACTAATGTTAATCCTGTCTGAATGGAGCTTTTGTCAGTATCTGAGTGTTTGTGTAGCTCCATGTGAACACACACAAACACTAACAATAAAGGACCTCCAGCTACACCAACCCACACACACAGACACACACACCAACCCACACACACAGCAGAGCCAGTGTGTCCACATCTGTATTGAAAGACAGAGGTCATTTAATGGACAGATAAATAAATAAATAAACAAAACGCAGACTAGTCTGTCAGTTAGATAAAATGCTGAAGACACTTCATACAAGGTTTTGTTGTTAACTCTTAGACAAACAAATTTGCATTGCTCCGTGTGCCAGCTGCACATGACCAAATCATGACATCAGTCTGGTGAGTGTTATTATCTGGCAGCTTCCTCATTGCATTTGAGCAGCATTAATATAATATTCCACACATGAACTCAGCCTTCAAGCTGTATTTGCACTGCACTAGTGCCTCCCACTGAACACCCCACAGTTACAAGGTGGTCTGCAACTTGAGCCCAATGTTTTAAGCCTATATATGTCCACATATATAGGCTTAAAACATATAGGCATATATAAGCCCCAAGAATAGTATGCAGAATCGTTAGTGTAATCATTTATTCACTTTGTTACTACTATATGCTTTTGAGCAGATGTCTGATTCATGTAACTGAGGAGGGTGAAGATGTCATGTAAAATGTATTCAGATGTTCTGTGTTGTTTCTGTAATATGACCCCTGTCCATGCAGATAGCTTATGCTAGAGTGTAGACATGCTTGTGAACATCTTGTGGTTTAGTATCAGGTTGTTTTTGGCTTTGCAAAAAACAAAAAACAAACAAAAAAAAAAAAAATCCCAAAAAACCACCCACACACCAGGGCTCCAGACTCACTTTTCCTCTAGTAACACTGGTGCTCCTTACCAGCCGAAAAGTTATTGTTTATTGTTTCATTTTAAAGTTAAATGTATTCTTAAAATCTACATGAATGATTTAAGTTGCCCTTTAATATAGGAGACGATAATGTAATCATTCACATTATGTGCAATAAACAAGGCTTATAGTGAAGTGACTTGAAGTCTCATTAGGATTTTATCTTTATCCATCCAGACCCCTATCAGTCCGGCTCAGACTGTTACTGGTTCTTTTTCATTACCAAATAACTGGGTTTTTAATTTTTGTATTTTTTAAAAGAATAAATTCAGAACAGGAGTAGAGTTGAGTCATATTGTAAATACAACTAAATAATGTTTCTAGAGCAGCAACAGTAAAATCACAGTAAACTCAACATCTCACTGGACAGAAATCTAAAATGTCGACGGGCTGGTTTGTCTTATCAAGTAAAGTTTACAGGAATTTGCCAAATTTTAAGATTAGTGGCAAACTAACTAGTTAGACTACATACAGACAGCTTTCGTTTTGGCTTCTTAACAACAATTCACCATTAGCTCAACCAGTGTGCTGTGGTTGTGTCAACCATGTGGAAAGTGTTGAAAATACCACTTGCTGAACAGGTGGTTTGATAAAGAAAAGGTAAAGCCCAGTATCTTTTACTTTTTAATGCACTTAGAGTCACAGGAGTAGTTGTCATTAACTCATAAGTAAAACAATTTTCATTCGTTTGGAGTAGTTTTGCCTCAGTAAAATGGCACCACGCTTCTTTTGTGTAGCGTCCCATAGTATTAAGTTCAATTGCAATTGTCTACCATCAGCTGCACTGCATATAATTACTTGCAAAATATAGCTAAAACAGTTATAATACAACTGTGGTCACCACAACTCTGCCAATGTGAATATGATGCTACTGTAGGTGGGGACTAGGGTGTAACCAAATCTCACATTTGACCTGTAATGCAGCGTAACTCAGGCTAGTATTCCCTTCTGGAGTTAGCATTGAGCCTTTTGAAAATAAAAATGTTATGCATGTCATCCATCTCTTTGTAGTTCTACATTTCACTATATTGAAAAGATGAAACGTGAGCTTCCTCTCTCTCTGAATAGATCTCAATGCTGCATTGAAACTATGCCAATTTGAATGTGAGGGGATTGCTGTCATTAGAGTGCCTTTATTACAGTACTCCACATTCCTGCATGTAAAAGAGGATAGGATAGGATTAGCCTTTATTGTCTCTCTGAGGAGAAATTTGTCTTGGGCGTTTGAGAGAAAGAAACAAACATGAGCATCACAGCACAAAGACTCCTCACATATACATGCACTGTCAACTACAGTTAACATTCAACATTTCACATTCAACATTTAACAATGAAATTCAATAACACAAACAGATAATGGGTAATTACTGTATGCCAATTTGGCATTTTCCATTGGGAAATTTGCTTGACTGTAGCAGAAAATTGTGAAAGTGACAACAGTGTTGATCTATGGGCATGTTGACATGTTTAGGATGCTCACACACACACACACACACACACACACACACACACACACACACCTTACCTAAAGAGGGCCTCCCTGGAAAGCCAGACGTGGTTCTGCTGGACAGTCTTCCAGGAGAAGAGCAGGAGGAGCAGCAGCATGGAGACACTGAGGACCGTGGTGCCCCAACGACCCACCACAGAACACAGCCGACTCAGGCCGTGAGCCACCAAGATGCAGTAACCCATGCTGGAGAAGGAGGGAAGAAGTAAACAAAGGGGAGGGGAGGAAAATAAAAGATAGTTTGGGAGGAAAAACAAAAAATGGAGGGGGTAGTGGAGGAGTGGACAGGAGGGAGGGTGAGAGACAAAAAAAGGAAAGATGTTATTCAAGATCTCTTCTCAATCTGTTAATGAAGTCTTACATCCTCTATGTCCTCTACTGGAGTCTTACTCACTGTCCTCACTTTACACACTCCTTTCAAACCTATGTGATGTAACTTAATGTTCCCAAACCTCTTGAGGTCCATGGGTGCTCATACTTTCTGAAACACACACAGCACCTTAATCACTTCCCCAGAATTCTCTGACCCTGATCGTGTAGTTAAAAACAACAAACAAATGTCCTCTGTGTTTGCTGTCATCGTCACACACACATATAAACACAGACGGTACTGAAGTGTGTGTGGCTTTAGGCAAGAAGGGATTTTTTCCTACAGATACAGTGAAACACTGCACCTTGGAGGAAAACGACACAATAAAAGGACAGAGGGAAGAGAAGTCATCCATCCATCCATTATCTATACTGCTTATCGTTAAGGGTCTGGGAGGGCTGGAACCTGTCCCAGCTGACACTGAGGCGACAGCTAACTGCTGCACCACCCTGCCAGGAAGACAAGTCACCAAAAGGCTTAGAGAGCTCAGTGAAGGGAGGAAAAAAACATGGTTGTGAAAAAAGATGAGAGGAAGACAGAGAAGTGGAAAGAGGAGGGAGGAATGGAGGGATGTCTAAGACGAGACAAATCAGCATCCACTGCAGCACTTAAGTTAAAAGCTTTGTGACTTTAACAGTTAAACTACAATTACACTGTGACCAGAGAAAAAACTACAGCTCCCAGTGTAACACTGAGCGTACTTATCAAGACTTGGTTTCATCCAAATGTCAGTCCTGCTGCTATTACAGACAGGTGAACTAACCACTGACACTCAGCTGTCCTGCTGTTACTAAAGACATGTCTGAACTAGTCACAGACACTCGACTCACTCGTGGACTTTTTGTTGAGCTGTGATGCTTACTGGTCTAGAACTCATGGGGAAAATGGTTCGATAACGGCAGCAGAAATACTTAATAAACAATGTAATAAACAATATTGGATCCCCCCCTTTTTTAATTGTCCTTATCTAAACCTATGAGAACCACGTGACAAATGGTTCATATTCCAAGGCTGCATTTGGGTTTTTGAATGAGGTTTCATTATTTCTGAAACAGAACCAGGAAGTTCCAGTTTCACTCTGGCTCTCTGCAGAGACACAAAGCTGGGCACTGTGTGAGCTGCATTCAAACCCACACTGAAGAGGGGTCTACTGCATGTTTATCCATTCACACAGACCACCAACTTTAATTAGAGAGCTACAAACTGGATGCTGTGTTCCAAAATGACACCCATTCACCATTCAAGCTGCTGACTGGGCACATATGCTGAAAAACTGAGGGAGTGATGGATTCCTGTAGCTTCCTGCGAGCAGCTCTGCCAAAGAACTGAACACGTTATCTGGAGAGTCTAAATTAAAATACTGACAAATTGTTGCTATATTTGCAGTCAGGGACTGTCAGCAATATTACCTTCCACATTACTGTATAAGAATATCTGGGATGACAGCAGAAACAAATGTTCAGTCAGATGAGGTGCTATAATTGGTTTGACAAATGCATTGTGGTTGTGTAGTATTTGAAGTTCCATATTTGGTTTCTATTTTTTGGGTTCATGTTTAAGTTAACATAAATATTTAAGTGATAGGGAGAGGGGCCTCCCTCCCTCCCTCTGTTTCTTGGAACAAGAGGTCATTGTGTGAGGTCCAGATGTTTCCTATAGACCATGAAGACAACTAACCTATACTGATGTTTAGAGCTGTTAGAGAGAGAGATCCATATTGGCTCGGATCCTCTCACAGGCTACCGCGGTGCTTGATTTGATGCTGGACTTCTTTGTAATAAACTTTTTTATACAAGCAAGACAGTGTCAGTGGAGATGTCTTCATCATCTTCATATCATCACTATCCAATATACAACAGTTGCATGTTCGAGATGCAAAGTCTTAATCGACAAAAGCAAAAAATGATATGGAGAAATTAGAGCTGCTGGATTTCTATTCAGCAGTCCTGCTTTTATATATAAAAGCACTTGGATGTAAACAAAAGAAAGAACATGAAAAAAATCTGACAGCAAATAAACATGGCAATGCAGGATAACACAGAGGCTAACTTCAGGAGACAAGAACAGCTACTAATGACTTCCAGCCCTCTCTCTCTCTCTCTCTTTTTAACACTATTTCACTCCATACATCTCTACCCCATCCCTAAACAGGCAGGGTGATTGGCTCAGACACTTCCCTCCCTGTGTGTTTCCTGCCAGCTGTGTCAGACAAACAGTGTGAGGAGGCATCAGTCATTCTGTCTGTGATTGTTTTCTGATGCTCTTTGTATGTGTGTGTTTGACTGTTTTGTTGTGTATGTTCTCTTCTATTTGCTATGCTCAGTGGGGATAACATTTCCAGAGGCACTCTTTATTCCCATTTCAAAAATGTTCAATCCTCAATGTTACTTCACATAGAAGCACAGGAGTCTCCCTGATAATATAACCATCATGTTGTTTTATGTTGTGACTATTTACAACAGTTTTAGTTATTTCTATTTTGTTGGTGAACACTTGTTTGCTAAATTTGTGAACCAAACATGGCCTTATACTGACGGTTCAGTTGATTCTAAATTGACAGAGAATCCAAAAGTAAATGGGTTTTGGCTAAACACTGTAAATCAGTTTTCAAGACTACACAGTCCATCTCTAGATCTGCTTTCCCCTCACTACAGGACATTTACCAGACCAGAGTCATCAGGAGAGTCCACAACATCATCAGAGACAGTACACACCACAACACACCATCTCCACACTTACGTTACAGGAGTGTGAGATGGACAACAAGACTTACCAACAGTTTCTTTATACATGAAATCAGGCTTGTGAACAACTCTCTCTCACACACACACTGAACTGACTGAGCCCTGGATGGCGTGTGTACGCGCACACTCACACACAAACACACACACACTTACTGCTGCTATTTTTCATTTGCACTTTTATATTTAAGTTGTGTATGTTTTGTTTTTATCACTTGCAGAGGAAGAATTCCATTGTCCAGTGATGACCCTTTACTGTGCACGTGACGATAAATAATTTGGATTGTGATTCACATCATTTTCAAACATTAAATCGTGCATGCCACCCACTCTAAGTTTTTGGCCGAGCATTCCTTATAACTGTGGTACACTGCAGAGTGTTCTGCCCACTGGAAGACATTTTCATTGATTTTTCATTTTTCATTGTAGCTAGTTGAACCAGATTGGTGAACTTAGGAAAAGTGAAGGTCTTGACAGTAAAATGGATTCTTTGTTCATGGCAGCAATGCTGGGGCTGAATAGTGTGATGAAAGAAAGAATACCATGTACTTAGTACAGACAGGGACAGAGAGAAGGACCAAGAAAACACAGAAAATACACAGACACAGTGTAAGAATTCTACACAGACAGGACAGATTGTCCACTAATGTGTGTGTAAGTGTGTGTATATGCATATGTGTGTGTAACTGGTATGACGCTGAAACGCAACAGTGTGTGAATCAACACTGGAGAAAATGAGATTATCCTACACTAATTCTCTTATGAAAAACAATCCAATCAGCCCTCAGATGCACACTGAGGCACATTACCATGCTACACACACATTACCATGCTACACACACATTACCATGCTCCACACACACATTACCATACAGATGAACAAATGCCACAGGAACATACAAATTTCTCTTCTAGTCACAAAAGGCACACACATCCTCTCTCTAAAATGATAACATGTCAGTGTGTGTGTGTGTGTGTGTGTGTGTCTATATTCCTGTACCTTTATCTATTTTGAACTTTAGACCACAGGTGCCTGCTGATGTATTTGCTGCATGTCTTCACTGGGTCTGTTGTACACGTTTTTTTTTAATCAGGACAAAGTAGAAACTCTTAAACATATTCAGTTGGTACATCAATTTTGTTGGAATCAAGCAAAAACATATTCCTGAAAATTTAACCTTTTAACGTTTTTAGCCTTTATATCAAAAAGTAACGATCATCTGATTACAATGAGAGGAAACATTTGGACTGGACATACAGTGACTTGTATTCTCAGTTTTTATTTTCTTCAGCTGTCAAGAAAAATGTCTGGCTGGGTGGTCAGCTCTAAGAGGAGTCCTGGTTGTTCCAAACTCCTTCCGTTAAGTATTATGAAGGCCACTGTGCTCTTGGGAACCTTGAATGCAGCAGACTTTTTTGTAGCCTTTCCCAAATCTGTGTCTCGACACAAATCCAGTCTCTGAGCTCTGCAGACAGTTCCTTTGACTGCGTGTCTTGGTTTTTGCTCTGATATGCATTGTCAGCTGTGAGACTTTATATAGACAGGTGTGTGCCTTTCCAAATCATGTCCAATTAATTTAATTTACCACAGGTGGACTCCAATCAAGGTGTGATGAAGAGAGGAGTCATCATACAGGCTGTTTTTCCTTTTTTAATGAATTTACAAAAAAATTTCAAGACTTCTGTTGTCTTTATGGGGTACTGAGTGTAGATTGATGTGGGGGAAAATGATTTTCTTTTAATTTAGCATGAGGCTGCAACATAACAAAATGTGAATAAATTGAAGAGGTCTGAATACTTTCAGAATGCACTGTATTAAGGGGAAATGAATAAGTTCCAGGAAATCTAAATCTTCCCCCAAATGTTAAAAAACAATACTATTCGACATTTTAGCCTGTCAGGCTAAACCCAAACAAGAGAGGACAAGTAGCTGCAGTAATGCTAATGCTAATAGGTGATCAGAAACAACAGAGAGAGAGCAGTACGAGGGGGCTTCAAAAAGTTTGTGGAAAAAGTACATAGCTAAAAATCATATACAGGGATTTTGATCTCAATGCACCTGTATGTTCTCGTACTAACGTGTCATGTTCTAACATGAACACTTAAATGTTGCAACGCAAAAATAAACATCATAACTTAGACCGTTTTTTCCAACTGTCCTTTTTCCACAGAGAGTCTGTCTGTTGTATTAGTGCAGAGCCACATAGACCACACAGCATGAACAAGTGAACAGTGCCATGACAAATACAATATGAGACTCAAATGTTACTGAGGAAAACTAGACTGAAATGTATATAGTTGTTGTTGACTAAAACTTGACTAAAAGAATTAACCAAGTGCCACCTGGTGCAAATAATATTATTTATATATGGGTGAGAGTGTATCCTGTGTGAGTGAGCAGCTCCTCTCCATTGAACCATGACAGCAGTCAGCTGTAGAGTGTGTTTCTGCCTCCGGTGAAACATTTCCTCTCCTGTGATTCATGTTGTTTCTGCAGTTGAATTATTTCCTTATCAGCGCAGACTTCCCTCTTTATTCTGCTGTCTCAGGGCTGATGAGCCAATGCAGCAATGCCACAGATGCTCATATATCACCATGGAAACACAATGGCAAGGTCAGGAACCAATAACACTGTTCTGTGCACATATACCTGAGCTGTGCTGTTGTGATCTGTAATACACAGTTGATAGAGCATACAGTAGTTGGACTTGTCCTACTTTGCTGTGCTGTTGCAGAGTTGACTGTGTGCTTGCAGGTCTGCAGTGGGCGTTATTAATGCCACAAACTTTTTATCCTTCTTCCCGTCTGGGGTTTAGAAACCTGTCCGAATAGAAATCACTGCTAATCCTGCTGCTGGTCTCTGCAGATGACTCCACTCCACACTGTAACCCTGATTAATAACTAAAACAATCTAAAATAATATTCTTTTTTCTGATATTTTCTGATAACTAATTGCGGAACCCCCCCAACCTACAAATACCCAGGTCATAATGTATCACCTTCCTCTTCCTGCCACCAAACTCATCTTCTCTAATGCAGCTTGTCCTCATCTCATATTTAAACTCTCAAGTCATTAACATTTAGCTAATCACATATGCTGCACCACCTGAGGAGGGAGGAGATTAAGAGAGGGAGGGAGGAAAAGGATGGTTAGAGGATGGGCGGAAAGGAGGCATTAAGTGAATGAAGAGGTAGACATATACTCTTTATATCTTCTTCCATGTCTGGTGCCTCTTTAAAAAAGGTCAAATCACACAACAGTTTAGGAGGAGATGGCAACATTTGGTAATCTTTTTTAATTTAAAGATGTATTCTGCTGCATTCTGCTGGTGCATCACTGACTGACTGCTTTAAGGTCACTATCTGCATTTTCATGGAGGCTTTTGCGTGCTAATTAGTTAGAGTTAATACAAATCATGCTAAAATGCTACTAAAACTGACCAGTTTGAGAGGAACTGACAACCCATATGAAAACAAAACAAAAACAACAACAACGAACAAACAAAAAAACACTTGATAATGAATTTGGCAGCAATTTGAATGCTGTGGTACATGGATTATTCCTCAGCATCAAATTGAAGAGCCAGTGTTAGGTCCTTGAGTGACTACAGAGACACTTCACACAGTTGTGTGTCTCTTGCTAAGGAACAGCTTTAGAATAAAAACATTGCGACCCAGTCATTCCTGTGAGAATTGTTCACTGGGTGCAGATTCAAACAAGTCTCCACAGACTAGGGTTTTCCAGTCAAGCTGGTACTCAACCCAACAGCTGTTGACAGAATTTACTAATGGACTGACAGACCGACCAATAGTGAGAGTTATTGGGAGCACTACCAGTAAAAAATACAAAAACAAAAGGGGCACTTTGAAATAAAAATGTATATATTTAAATCAAAACTAAACACCAGGACACCCAATATTGTACGGTTCTATTCAATTTTCAATTCAATTGTATTTATATAGCGCCAAATCACAACAAAAGTCATCTCATGGCACTTTTTTCATATAGAGCAGGTCTAGACCATACTCTGTCACTGACATATTTAAAATGCAAGGTAGAGTTTTTAATGCTTGTTTTTTCCTGTATTTATAGCATGTGAAATTAGCCATTGTGTTGCATGACATGGAACTCTGCAACTGTGAATGAACATACATCAATATATACTTAAAATGCATTCCAGCTAATCAGGCCTCCTAAAGTAACCATCTGGAACCAAAGGCTACTTCCATGTTGAAAGTGCCTGAGTTCTCTCAGAGCTGAGAGGAAAGCGATTCACAGAGGACAGCTGGTGTTTGAACTGAGCTCAGGAAGCAGCAGAAGCGTCTGCTGACAGTTACACTGCAATTAGCCATGCAGCAGGTTAAGTGAGCGCTGAGTGAGATCAAGTCAGAGGATTTCTCTGAGCTCTACCCCCTGAAGGCATCTGCTTCCAGCCAAAGCCTGCTGCTTGGAGGGGGGATTCACTAAGAGAGCATTTGCATGAAAGTGTGTGGACCCCATGGGCCCTCTAAGCCTAATCAAGGTCACCCATGGCCCTTAAGGATCTCATAATTCATGGGGCACATATTTTCATGCATCACAAAACCTAAGATAGGATTAACTGCCTATGAAATCTGAGAGAAAGAAAATCGAAGAAAAACGGAGCTCTGAGAGACAACAGCTCCGTCTGGAGTAGAAGACTGAAAACACAAAAGTGCAGAAAACAAGTGATGGGGTTTGAGTTAATGAGGGAGAGATGGAGAGAGAGTGACAGTGAGAGTCAGACAGAGGGAATAATGGACAGATTGACTGACAAAGGAGGACAGAGAGCGATTGAGAGAAGGAAAACAAAGTAAGTGGCGACTCTCCAGTGAGAGTGGAGGGGCTCTTGACTTGAGAGCGAGGCGCAGTGGAGAGTGATACTGCTGTGTGAGAATGTGTGAGGACTCAGAGATGACCACACACCCACACACAGCAAAGCACAGTAAGCAATCACCCAGGCAAGGTGAGTGGTTTTCACCTCATTAAATCTTTCAAATGATTAATATCACAAATTACTGCAAGCTTTGGTGTCACTAGAGACAGACACATCTTGCACAGCTGAGACAGTGCAACGCTATAATCAAACAGACTTTTCACTGTTTATATTTTAGTGCTTTCATGGCGTTTCCACCTTTTCAGCTATTGAATGAGACTGACCCAGACTGTCAATTTTCTAAAACTGACAATCCAACAATCACATCCACTGTGTGGAGGTGAAAATGTAAGCAGTGTTTGAACTTCTTTCTCAAGTTTATTTAGTTCAAGCACCTTTGGCAACCTCAAGTCTTCTTGGGTATGATGCAACAAGCTTTCCACACCTGGATTTGGGGATTTCTACCATTCCTCTCTGTAGATCCTCTAAAGCTGTCAGATTGGATGGATTTCATGTCTTTCCAGAGATGTTTGATTTGGTTCAAATCAGGGCTCTGGTTGGGCTTCTCAAGAACATTCACAGAGTTGTCCCTAAGACATTTCCACATTGTGTTGGCTGTGTGCTTAGGATCATTGTCCTGTTGGAAGGTAACCCTTCAGCCCAGTCTAAGGTCCTGAGAGCTCTGGACCAGGTTTTCATATCTGTCCTTTACTCCATTCAGCTTTCCATCCACCCGGACTAGTCTCTCTGTCCCTGCCACTGCATGATGCTGCCATCACTATACTTCAGTGTTGGAATGATATGAGCAGTGCCTAGTTTTCTCCAGATACAACACTTAGAATTTAGATCAAACAGTTCAATCTTGGTTTTATCAGATCAGAGAATCTTGTTTCTCACAGTCTAAAAGTCCCTTAGGTGCTTTTTTGGCAAACACCAAGTGGGCTTTCATGTGTTTTTCGCTGACGAGAGGCTTCTGTCTTGCCACTCTGCCATAAAGCCCAGATCAGGAGAGTGTTGCAGTGATGGTTGTCTAACTGGGAGTTTCTCCATCTCCACACAGGATCTCTGGAGCCCAGCCAGAGAGACCACAGGGTTTTTAGTTCCTTCTTCCTTCTCCCTTGATTGCTTAGTCTGGCCAGATGGCCAGCTCCAGGAAGAGTCTTTGTTGTTCCAAATTTCTCCCACTTAGGAATTGTGGAAGAAAACCCATGAATGAACTGTATTTATGAACTGCAAGATTCATCATCTTCATGGCTCTAACTTATGCCACTCCGTCATTCACATGGATTGTTGTTCTCTCACCCACACAGATCTCTTTTTGGCTGAACTGATCTGCAATCAGATTAATGCTACAGCAGCACTTTGTATTTGATCATATGTGTAGAACTCTCTGGAGCTGTTCTTCCTTGTTGCTTTAACGAGACAGAGGGCAGCGGCTCACGTCAGTGTCATTTTAGTGGAACATTAGCTGCTGTTAAGAAAATCAGACAGTGAATGGATATTTTCAGACACTGCTTGATGACACAGTTACACCATGGGAGGAGGATTACATACACTTATGTGTCTTGGAGACACAGATTCAGCCACGTTTTCAACATCTGGCTAATGAGTCACAACCACCTCCATAGGTGGTTTGAACAAAAGGATTCAATCCATTTATGTGATCTAAGTGTAAATGAGGCCAAAATATCCCCTGCTACAAAAGACACGCAAAAAGTTCCTGGAGAGGGATATGGGAGGCAGTGGAAAGCAGCCAGGAGGAGACTGTGACAGTAGGCTTTTCACCTCACCTTTGAATGTGACAATTTAGAGCAGGTATCAACACTTCTGTCTTTAGATGAGCCACCAGCATTTCTTGTCATATTCTCATCAAAGGGTTTGTAGACATTACACATTCACATCCTAAGAATTTGGTTCTAAAATGTTAGAATTTTAGACAGAGGCTGTCTTTGGTCTCCAAAGCTCTTAATAGGCCAGGTGGCCACCTCTCACTGTGAAATCTCAAACCACTTACATCAACATAGCTACACAAAGTATGACAATTCTCTTACACATCTTTTTGTCTTAAGTTTTGATGGGAAATGGGAGAAGCAGGGAAAAAAAAGAAAATTAGAAAGATGTGTTTTGCAGTGTGCAATGTGGATCCAGTGTGATTAGACTCTTGTGAAAACCTTACATTTTGTTAGAAATGCTCATGTTTTAAAAACCCAGAAACCAATTTTTATCAATATATTTTTTACTCTTTGAACACAGTAGGTACTAATAAGACTAGAAATATATATGCATACTGTAGATGCCCACCCACACACACTCACCTTGGCATGTAGAGAACCCTCTCGGCCACGACGAATCCAACCCTGAAGAAAAGATTACTGGCAGGAATGAAGGGAAACACCAGAAACAACATTCCAACCAGCACTTCCCTGCTCTCCTGTCTCTGCACAGAGAGGGAGAGAAAGAGAGAGAGAAAAGAGGGAAAACAGAGAGATATGAGCATATTCACAGCAAACAAACCTAGTATTGCATTTTTCAATAAACCAAGTCAAAAGGCAAACTGTAACTGCTTCAAACAGCATGGCTGAAAAGCATATTCATTACGAATGGTAATATGTGCCAGTCAGACTCTGCCAACACACACAAAGACACACACACACATACACAATTGGAAACACTGATACATGAACGTTCAGCAGCCATGACCAATCTGTCTTAAATATTAACAATCATCTGTGCAACAGAGAAGCAATTAAGGAGATCAAATTATCAAATTACTGTTAATTCCTTTTTCAATAGAGCCCGTATCTGAGGCCATTCATATTTCATAATGCCCACAGCCTCTGCCTTCTCTCCTTCCATGTTATCCCACCATGCTTGTGTTTATTTGAACAAACAGGCCTCTAATTGGCTGAGTTGGCGGCCCCTCACTGGGTTCAGTGGATTGGCTCATTAGCAGTAATGAGAGCAAAAGAAGTGTGGAGTGTTGATTAGCGTCGCTCCAATCAGAGACTTGTTCTGCTATCAGCAGGCTCATTGACAGCTATTGAGACCATCGCTGACTGGAAGGGACCTATAGTGATATTACAGACACGACCAACAAACTGATAAGCACTTTGAGCTAGTGAAGCAGTTCTCCCCTGGTAATAGCCTCAATATAACAGAGAGAGGAATGCAAACACACTGCTGGCTGATATCATCTGACATTGATACTACCATAAACATTATGAACATCTACACACAGACAGCTAATGATAGCATCATAGAGTGTTAATGGTCCTACAGTAATATTACAGAGAGTTATGCACACTCAAAGTTAGTGATATGACAACAAACTGCTAAAAGCCTTAGTATTATCTACATAAACCAACTGCACTAATTATGATGTAGATGGGGTAATTGTGTTAGTAGTGCTACCAATGGCTGTTCTTTCTGACTTCTTCTTGATCTCCCACTATCAGACTCATCACTTCCACTGATCGGAGATGCACCATGATTAACAAATTTGCGGATCCAGTCTTCTTAATTTTTGTATTGAAGTCCAATGTCAGTGTTGGCAGATAAACTGACATTATGCCAGATGTAAATGCACAGGTCTGTGATGTCATTATCCACATAATGTATCCAGAAACAGATGCCTGGTTGAAATGGGTTCTAAAGCCCCATGTAGAGGGGATAAACATTACAGAAAAAGATGCTTACTTGACCAAAAATGATCACATTTTAAAGTTTTCTTCAGCATCAAAGTAATCAAGGGATAGCTGTGTATAAATGCTGCTCATAGCTAATTTGGCATAGACATAATGGGTGCATTGTTAGAAAGGGATGTCAGCAGACTTTGTCATCAGTTGTTCATTCATCCAGTCATCCCCCTACATGGCTACATCCTCCAGCTCCTCCTAGGGGATCCTGAACTATTCCCAGGCCAGACAGAACATGAAATCTCTCCAGTGTGTTCTTGGTTTTCCACATGGTCTGCCCCCAGTTGGGAGGACTTCAACAGGGAGGCATCCAGGAGGGATTCTTATCAAATGACCAAACCACTTTAACTGACATCTTGCACCACAAAGGAACAGTAGTCCTACTCATAGCTCTGAACTCCTCCTCTAAAGGTGAACTGAACAACCCTGCAAAAGAAACTAATTTTGGTTTCTTGAATCTGTGTTTCTCTTCTTTCAGTCACTTTCTGAGGCTGAAGACAATAGATTAGAATTTGAATGTACAGTAGATCCTGCATTCCAATTTGACTCATGAACTTTGCTTGGGGCAGTGACTCACTTCCAACAGCAAGCCACCTTTTTCTGCCAGGGTACCATGGACTTATTTAATCACCTGTAAATTAATACCACCAACTGATGTTGCCACTGTGCCAAATTTGTGGTTATTGCATCACTTCCAAAGACAAAGACATCATCACCGTGGTTTTCAGTGGAGTTGGGGGTTTGTTACTTCTAATTGCTGGCTACTAGCCTAATTGCTTGGCATCAGACCCTATTCTCCCTTGCTCACCATCTTTTCTGTCCTCTTTTTGTTTCCTTCCTCTTCATGTCTTCATCTCTGCTGTTCTCTTGTTATTTCCCCAATCTTTTGATCCTCTGCTCCTCTTTGACTTCTTTCTTTTATTTCCTTCTCTTCTTATTATTTTTCATCAAGCTCTCCTCTTTATTCTGTATTGTGACAGTCTCCTCTTGGCTGTTATAGCTGTACTTTACCTGCCAGCAGACTCACTGGGTTCACCCCAGTCACTTCCAACATATGGTGCTGTCACTTCCTTCTTAGTGGACCATTAGCCAATGAGAGACCAATTAACAAGGTGAAAAGGAGGGGACTTCAGTTATTGTGAAATGCAGTCAGAGACAACTAGTAGATGTTCACATGACAGGCCAGTTGAACAAAATGCTTCAGAAAATGTGCCATCATCTGTCTCAGCCTCTCATCTGTCTTTCACTAGGTAACCATAACAGCAGACAGAGAATAGTTTGTATGAGAGAGAGAAATATAAAGGTGGTGCATTGCTCCCTCTTACAGTATAATGTTACGAACATCAGGTGTGATGCACTGTTTCTAATCTTGTGGTGTGAATATGTTTTGCAATTATTACAATATCTGAGACTTTTCTCCTGAAGTGAGTGATGCAACCATGCTAATTGGCAATGCTCAGAGTATGAAGAACCTGTGCTTTGTTTCCAGGAGACACAAGTTACATCCTATTTCAGGGGCTACTGTCTTCAAAGTCCTTGTTTTGAACTCAACAGGCTGACAAAACTGGCCCATTCCAGAGGGGCTCCAACAGCAGTATGTCACCTTTCCGCTTAAATGTTCATGACATAACCCTCTTATTCTTGGACGTCAATACTTTCTATCTGTATACTGCCTTTCCTTGCTTTGCCTAGTCCAGACGGAATCTGTCCACCTCTGCAAAGGAATCTTTTAGTAGCCACAATCTGGAATACTCCCCTACTGCCTCAAACCATGATGTACCATGACTCGCTCCTTACTCCAAACCAATGGAACTGTGAATGCTGATCCTGCCAGGACCCAGTGACAAGGAACACATACACTACCCTAACTTCCCTCCTCTCTCCAGTATACACTCAGTTTACATATTTTTACCACACTCTGTTAAAGACCACTTGTCAGCACAGTAAATATAATTAACATCGTAATTTAAATCTCTTAAATTTTGGGCTATATCCTTTTGCAGAAATTATTGCCTATTTTATATTGTACATTTGCCTTTTGCAAAGTATTGTCATTCTTGTCAATTTCCATTTCACTGTACTTCCTGAGGTGTGCATGGTATGAATATAAATCCTTTGCCATGAAGCAATCCTGTTTATTCATTTGCAATATTATCCACAATGGTCTAATACACCCAGAGATATTAAAGGGATAGCTACCTTGGTCTAAGTTAAGTACAGAAAAATGTAACAGGTGACAAATGTGTTTTGTCACTCATCCCTATAATAATCACAAAGTCTAAAAGCTGGTTAGAAACAAGTTGAGACAATTGGCAAGATTCTAGCCAGTTTCTATCCAAAACAGAAATCAAACCAAAGATGTCAGTTCCAGAGGGAGGATTTTCTCCCTCTCAGCAAACAGAATGGCTGAGGACCTCCAAAGAGCTCATTCTAATTTACTCTGAGTTATCTCCAGACCTCTGCAAGAGGACCCAGCTGGGCCATCCAGGAAAAGAAGACAGAGACTGGATGAAGACTGTTGAAAGGCCAGCCAGAACCACAGATGGCATGGCACCACACACACACACACACACAGAGAGAGAGAGAGAGAGAGAGAGAGAGAGAGAGAGAGAAATAAACTCACAAAAACTAACCACTGGCATTGAAACATCCACACATATCCTCCAAACACAGCGACAGCAGCTACACAGAAATGGACCCACACATGTTGATCTAGATACTTTTGCATTAATTTCCTGGACACTTACCCTAACACTAATACTAACCACTACTTGCCTAAGCCTGAGTAACACAAGTCCCCATGGGTTAAAGTCAGGTCAGTCATGTTAGACTGGTATTAAGGGGCACAAAGTGTGCCAAGAAAAAATTACCCACACCATTACACCACCAGCAGCTGCCAGGACTGTTGAAATAAGGCATTTTGGGCCCATGGACCCATGCTGCTGCCGTACTTCAGCAGAAATCTAGATTCATCAGACCAGGCTACGTAATTCCAGTCTTCAAATGGTTTGGTGAGCCTTGCTCACTGCAGCCTCAGTTTTCTGTTCTTGGCTGATTCTGCTGCTGTAGCTCATCTGCCTCAAGGTTGGACGTTGCTCATGCTGAGATCCTCCAGTCAGTCTGGCCCTTTGTCTTCTGGCATCTCTCTCTCATCAATGAGGCATTTCTGTCTGCAGAACTGCCACTCACTAGTTGATTTTTGTTTTTGGTTCCATTCTGAGTAAAAACATGCCATGGTCAAAGAGATCACTCCCCCCCCATTTTGATGTTTGATGGGAACATTAACTGAAGCTCCTGACCTGTATCTGCAGGATTTTATGGACTGCACCTCTACCGCATGACTGGCCGATTGGATAATTGCACAAATAAACAAATGTACAAGTGTTCTTAATAAAGGTGAGTGGATATATGTGTGCAGGTCCAAGAACTTCCTTTCTGCAGAGCAGTCTGTGTTTTTCTACTGGAGTTTGTTTACCAAAATGGAGCCTGATTTAACGCGACACCACCCTTCCTTTAACACAGGAATTTAAGATAGAATCCACAGAGTCTTTGGGCGCAACATTAGTTTGGTAACACTGCATCAAATCACATCCAGGGGTCGAGGAAGAGGGCAGGGACTGGCATGCTGGAGCGCCAATTACTTCCAGAAGTCGCTGCGGGGTCAGAACTGTGTGCTTTAAGCAGAACTAGACTGCAGTGAGAAAAGGTCGCAAGGGTCACGAAAACATTTTCATACTGTCAGCTGCATGTGTGTGAGAGAGACTGACTTTCAATTTATGAAACATATCACCACCAAACAGAGGAGGAAGTGTGGTGACCTTAGAAACTCTGCACACACTGTTCACATACATTCCCTTCTCTGTCTCTCTCTCTTATCTATGCAACAATAACAATATATATCCATACTGACTGCCCTCACAGGTACAATTAACATTTAAACACAAACCATCATACAATCTTCTCCCGTCCTGCAGGGCTCATACAGTCATAAAAGGCAGAATATCTTTCCAGAGAGACAAATCCATGCACTCCATTTGGGTGGTAGTGCTCTCAGTGCTGCTACAAGCTCTGCACAACACTCAGGATACCTCTGTGAGCAGGGTACAAAGCTTGGAGAATGAATTTGTGTTGAATTCAAAACAAAAAACCTATCACACCCACATACTTAATTAATTTAAACACAACAAAGTTGTGAAATTGTATAATCATTGGTGGAAAATGACTTCATCTATTTTGTCTGGTTTTATTAAAATCTGAACAGGGTCTGGTTTGACACAAATGAACCTTAAGTAGGTGCTAAGTTAACAATAAAATCTTACACTGAATATACTCACTACACTGTGCCAAATGATGATTGACTGAGCACTGTAGTTAAAGGTCAAATTCTAACTCCTGCTCTGTGAGTCTGTTTGACAAGAGGCTGGCTCCACAAGTCCACAGGTGCACACAGTTGCACGGCATACTTGTACTATGAAACCACTGTGGTAATGAACTAGTAGTATGGAAATGTTACTATCCCTGTTTTACTATGCATGTTCCAATTTAAGCTGTTGAGGACGTGTCTCTTTTAGGTGATTGCTAACAGACTGTGTGTGTACTGTGGGGAACAGTCACTGGTGACTGAGCGGCTGAATCCAGTAGTGGTGGAAGAGGAATTCAAATTATTAACCTAAGTAGAAGTAGCAATGCCATACTATAAAACTTACTTTACAAGTAAAAGTCATGCATTTAAAAATGTATAGAAGTATCAAAATGTACTTAAAATATTGAAAGAGTACTTAGTATGCAGAGTGTTCCCTGTCAGTGGTACATTATTGGATCATGATCACTGATGTGGGCAATATTTTAATGTAGTAGTTGGTTGAAGTGGAACTCAACTTTTTTATTCATATACTGTGGGGTAGTTTATTCTATAAAATGCATAATAAAGTGATCACATTAAAAAAAAAATCTTGATCTAAAAATTAACTAGTAACTTAAAACTGTTAAGTGAATTTAGTGCATATAATATCATGACATAAAGCCCAGTCACAGAATCATCTAAAGCAGCAAAATTCTGGGACAAAATGAATTTAAGGAAAATGTGACATGATGAAGATAATGTTATATGATAGACCTATTAAAATCCAGATCACATTTAGGCATTTAGGCATCCACACTCCTCAGGAAAGTCTGACAAGGATTAACCAGAAAAGAGGACAAATCTCAGACAATCCAAGCAAGTGGCACCAGGGGCTAATATGCAATATTAAGCTACATACAGAATAATAGATGACCTCTGACTTATAGAATTAACAGCACAATACAGCATCACCAAGACAGACAACACAGGCATGTATAAACAATATAAACTCCACAGCAGCTGCAGCCAACAAACACACAAGAGGGACACAGTCTGCAGCGATCACATAAAATGCTTTGTTGCTAGGTTACATAGTGATTGTTGATGTTCTCCTCTGTACACTGAGTTAGCTACAATCATTACTATGTATTCTTATCATCACCTGTCTGAACAATGTTCACTGTACACTGGGAGGTCCCCATTAATCTGCCCTAGGCTCATCCATTCTCACCATTCAGACCATTCAGCCTCTCTTGTCTCACTGCAGTCACAACAGTGACAGAGATTTACAGTCAAAAACAGCAGGATGGTCTCACACACCTCACCCGAAGGTAGAGGGTCATCATTAAATGTAGATGTCACTGCAGGAGGATCGAGAGTAGACATCAGATTCCAAGGCACAGGACCACCCAGCAAGTAGGTAATGACTGGCCCAGTGAGCATCACAGTCACAATTAGCTTCATAGCATTCATGCTCTCTCAGTTACATTACTAGACTTTGCTGCTGAATGACAAACTGATATGATAATGGTAACGTTGTGTGCAAATGCCAGTTTTATGTCGATATGCATGAAGTTAATGGATAGATATAATGTTATTTATTGTTTACATTTTCCTCTCTACCCTGATGCAGCTTTGCAGTTAGATGTGTTTTTTAATTCAAGACAATTGTAAACATCTCTAAATATGACTATTGATAACAGCAAATAAGACCTTAACTCAAGTAGTATTCGCGATCCTATTAATATATGATATATACCTCTTCCTCTTCCCTAAATGCCGGTTTAACAGTGATCGTGCATCACAGATGATGCACAGACAGAATGGTGAGCAGTGAGCATTCTAAGCGTGGCCGGAGCTCTGGGAGCACTGTATCACTGGTTTACATGAGTATAGTACTTTCAGGTCCCACACAGTCGGAATGGATGATTTTTCTGGAGGTCAGCAAAGTCCAGCAACGTAACTAAAAGAGCAAGAATACCACAAAGCAAAGTAAATTGTGAATACAGTGTGCACTGCCTACATGGTCAGGACACACACACTGGTTGGACATGTGACATGATGTACCTACTCTGAGCCCTGGAATCTAAAGTCCACGGAGGTTCCATCGACAACCATGAGGATTAGCTGCACCAGCATAAACCTGTTAGTAATGCAGTATCACGGGGTGTGTTTATGTGGGTTACACCTGCTGGCTGTGTGGTGAATCAAATCAGAAGTCAATTAACGAAGACGCAACCTTCCCTTATACTTATACCAATCATAACCCCATAATGACACCATCCTTTATTTTACTGCATTGGTTTTGTATTGTTCACAAGCTGCTCGGCCTGGCCTGGCTGTAACTGCACACCTCGTGTCCTATGACACTTGGCCAGTGAACATTTACATTTAAGACATGTATCTGTTACAGTGTCAGCTCAGTGTTGAGTGTCACCTTCAGACTGCTGTCACCTCTCTGGACACACCAGCAGCTTCTTCTCTGCTGCAGCTGTTGAGTTAACTCCTTTGTTCCTTTGTTCTATTCCCTCACAGTTTATCATGACTGTTTCCATGTGGCTTTTGTTTTTACTCTAACAATTGTGACTTTGAAATGAAGCAACATACAATACTTGAAATAAAAAATACTGAAGTAAGATTGGTGGGAGAATGCATATTGTTACTGATTTGCCCAGCAGTGCTTACATTTTTATTTTTGACGTGTTGTTTAAAAATCAGATAAGCAAGTAAAAAACAAAGTGAAAAATTCTCTTCTCATGAAACTAAATCTCACCTGTATGGGCATGATATTTGTCCAGTTTATGATATCTGGACTCCACATCATATTAACCAGTAAACTTGAACTGTAGCTACAAACTGCATTTTGCAAAATGACATTAACTCTTGCTGAACTAGTTAACAATTTTTGATT
Organism: Lates japonicus; assembly: GCA_033238685.1. Lineage (NCBI taxonomy): Eukaryota > Metazoa > Chordata > Actinopteri > Centropomidae > Lates > Lates japonicus. The sequence goes on along the minus strand of BRZM01000087.1, from coordinate 60,995 downwards.
TAATTTCCTGGATTTAACATTTAAAATTGACTAATTGAAATTATTTTAAAACAACAACTTGACATTTTAGTGAATATGCTTATTTGCCTTCTTGCTAAAACATAACATAATAACATCAATACTAATCTCACTTCTGTGTGTTAGATGTGAAGCTAAAGACAGGAGATGATTAGCTTAGCTTAGCATAAAGAATTGGTACAAGGAGAAATGACTGGCATGGCTTTGTCCAAAGCTTTGGATCCTGAATGCATTTTGTGAGGGGGTGTGAGTGTGTTCAAGTTAAAACAGTGTGTGAAGATGCCCTGTGTAAGGCTTACATTCAGGCTTTAAATCATGTTGTGTGTCCCTGCTTTGCTGTTCAGACAGTACAGAAAGGCTCCTGAGATAAGATCAATTCAAAGAACAATTCCCATGTACAAAATGTTCTGGACAAACAAAGTAATTCTACTTGTATATTCAGAAGCACATAACTCTGCCTCCCACGCTGCTAAAGCTCTGACGGATGAAAAGAAAATGTGTTTAAATATTCTGACTTCTCAAAGAGCAAGACTCACAAGAATAACAGTTGCAACTTTTTCATTAAAGAGAAAGTTACATGTTACATGGATACAGATCTCCAGAATAAACCAACTCTGAAAAGCAGCAGCAACATTTTGGTGCCCATAAATGACATTTTCAGCCAAGAAACATTACGTCTGAGGAAGGTTTTTGTCCCCCAAAACTGCAGCACAGTTTTATAAGGACTCCTTGAACAAATATCATCTGAAATGTAAGACAGATAAGCAGAGGCATTGTGGGAAAAAAGACATGACTGTGAAGCAAGAAGGGAGAACAGGACAAAAACACGATGCTGATTGAGAGAGTGAAAATCTCTTCCCCACAGACACAACCTATGGGAAATACACACGGTCTATATGCATGAATATACATTTCGCAGAGCAACGTCTGTTGCCACGGTAACAGGTAAGAGACAAGCCTGGCTTGACAAATGAAAACATGTAGCATGTGAGGGTTTTTTTGCAAGATCCTTTTCACAATATAACAAGATAGTTTTCATGTTATTGTGACATTATTTCCTGCTGTCACTAGATACCACATTATTCTGTTATTACAAGAAACTTTTCCTGGTGGAACAATGTTTCCCTTTATCTTGTTTCTTGTTATTTCACAAAACCAACATCCCTGGGGAGGAGCTGATTGAAGAACCATCCATCCATTATTGTATTTTACTTAGTTTAACCTTTGCAGGCACACAGGAGGGCTGGAGCCTGTCCCACAGGGTACACCCTGGACAGGTCTGTCATACTGTTTACACAGACAGACAGACAGGAAGACAATCATACTCACAGTAACATCCACAGGCAACTTTTAAAGGTGTTACAGCTTCAATATGCCTTTGCCGCAATTAAAAACTAAATGTAAAATTATACAGCATGTGTAGGAAAAGGAACAGTGTTCTGTTTCTGTTTGTTGCATTGGGATACATTGGATTTGTGAAACAATGAGTTAATGGAATTAATGTGGTGTCTAGTAACAATGAGAAAATGTCATAATAACATGTAAAATATCTTGTTACATTGTGAAAGGGATCTTATAAAAATGAGAGAATTTCTCAAGAAACAAGGATACTGAGCTGATTTTTTTTGTCGTGGGTGCAGTAATGCACTGCCTTGTAGTAACAGCTGAAAAATACTTTCACTTTTTATACCTCCTGGAAATGCAAGCAATTCTTTAGCTGAAACATAGTGTATTTTCCTTTGTCTTTGTATTTATAATACAGAGGCTTGACTGGGTTGACCCCTTCAGCACATTTGCCTTTAATGAAGCACTAATTAAGAGTCCCACTGGGATCAGAAAGCTCACTGATTAATAGCCCCTTAAATGCACATTGTGCTCTTTAGTGGAACACTCAAAAAGACTCATTATTATTAACAGAAAAAAAAGAGCTGCTATTACTCTTCAGATTTAAAGACTGTCTCTGAAAACTGTCATATAATCATCGTTGAGCACTGTGACTTATGCTAACAAAGGCTTGGCAGTTGTACAATATCTTAACAAGACTACTCTGATGTGTTTCAGTCACGGGACTGCGTTAATGTACCACTGACAGTAAAAAACATCCAACCACTGACCAATAGCAAGCCAGAGAAGTCAGGGAGCTGCCATTTGAAGAAGAAGAGAAAGAGAAGCTATTGTAGCTAATGAGCGAGCTTCCACCATTCTCTATTTAACCCCCCTCTGGTGAGTATATACTGCTCCACAAAAGAGGCACAGTTTGTAAAAGCAGAAGCCAGCAAGTTTTATTTTAATCAACTGTGTGAACTGTCCCATTAGCAACAGAGCTAGGAGTTGTTAAACTGCCTTTTAGCAACTGCCCCTTTAATAACTATTTGTTCAATAAAAATGATGCACAACCCTGAGAACAAAACGACATTCCAGCACAGAAGAAACAGAGAGAAGCTCTGAGAACCACTATGACTGACTAGTGCTACCCTGACAGACTAGCATGTGTAGCAGTGTACAACACCTTCACCAGGTATTTTACAACTCAGCAGCAACAATCATTTTATCCTCTGTATCAACAATCACTGATGTGCTGCTTTTTCTCCTTGGCTGATGTGAAAATATAAAGCTCTGATGAATATGAGTGGCCACCTTATTATTTTATGCATGTATTCCCTTTGCTTCAGGAAATATGTACATAAAATGTACAAATTTTTCTAACTGTGTGCTGTAACGCATAATACGTGTGTGTGCATATGCACGTTTGTGCATGTGCATGCAGGCGTCAGCATAGCTATGTAGCGTGTGCCTGCATGCAAAGGTTGTATAGGAAGTGATCCGTGTCAGGTGTATCTGCGCACAATGAAGTTTTACAAAGCTGTTCTTGTGATATGAGCACTCTCCTACAGTGGTATAGTCTTTCTCATTGTGATTTAGTTAAGCTTAAATCTGTTTGGCTTTGTGAATACCTTAACCAGTGCATATATAAAATGTTCAGTGCGTACCTTGGGTCTTAAGCGAACTGGGATTATACAACATCCTGTCTAATTCATTCATTCAATTCATTTTTTTCTACGGGATGCTGGATACAAGTGATACAAAGTGATACGTTGTGTTTTCCAGTTTGACCCCATGAGATGACGTTACAATGAATAAATTCAGAAACAATGAAGTCTATTATATTAGCTTAGTGTCACAGTAATACAATGGCACAGCATGGGTGTCAGGTTTTGTGCAGAGCAGCATTTTCTTTGATACTAGAGGCTTTTGATGACAGCAGCTCTGCAGATGAAGACGTACCTGAAGCTACTGAGGAATTCGTTTTTGTTCCATTCATGAATCAGATCATTTAAAGGCAGGAACTAGAGCATAAGAATGACAAAGCCATTCAAACAGCATATCAGACAAAATGCAGTATGAATACTATAAAGGCACATGTAGTTTTCCAGGCCAAATTTCCAACTTGGGAAACCAGAAAATATCACAAACGCACACTCTCCTGGAAAGTGTTGGCAGTCAGTTGCTGTGGACACAGCTGGAAAAAACCAAACAGGTGCTATGGCTTCCAAAAGCTGACTGATGCTCTGAAAGCCATCCACGCTCAACCACAAAACAGTGGAGGGGTGTGCACTTTTCACTACAACTACATTAGTAACCATGAGTAGTGACTGTGATTAGTGATTACTGGTATGGTAGGTGTCAGGCTATGAGAACTTACAGCAGCCAGTGTGTATGACAGCACAGTAGAAACATAAAAATCTATCTAAAGTCTATCTGAGAGAGATGTTAGAAGCTCTAACACTTTTTTCTGTTCCTCAAATGAACAGAGTTCATGGGAAATGTGATCTTGGCCACATTTAAGCTACCCGCCACTGTCTTGTTCTTACCTGCAGTGAGAATATGCAGTGCAGGCAGAGAGCAACCATCACGACGGCCAGCAGCACGGTGGCCACATTGCGCACGTCGCCCAGCGACTCCACCAGGGGGATGCTGCCCACCTGCCAGTCGTAACACAGCACAATGGGGGCCAGCAGGAGCCAGGCATTAAACGACAGCAGGTAAGAGTAGGTCAGGATCCTGGGGGGGAGGAGGTGAAGAGAGGTTGATGAGGATGAGGGAAAAGGATGGATGGATGGATGGCAGAGAGAAATGGAAGACAAGAAGGAGGCAAGAGGAGAAGAGAGAGAAAGAAAAAATTAGTCAAACAACAATAACATTGTCACTTTAATTGTCATCGAAATTTGAAGTAATCATTATAATCATCCTGTTTATCTCAGTCTGGACTGTTGGTTACCTTAGCATAAAACAAACAGGCAGTTGTCCAAGGTTAAATATTGATTGGGAGTAATTCTCTAACCCAACATTTAGAGTCCAATCAAATGTGCCAAGTCACAGGGTGTACTGAATGCTAACATGCTGATGCTGCTTCTGCTTTTGCTGTGTTTGCTTTGCTGTGGTGGTCTTTTTCCTCTCCCTTTGTCTACATTTCTCTTAGTGGGGTTGAGACCTGCATGGCTGTCCGGAGTATTGATCTGGCTGCAGTGTGGCAGCTATCTGCTTCTATTAAAACCACCAGGACAGGGTCAGACGGAGAGACACACTCGGTCTGATCCTAAGGACAAGAGGAGCCAGAGAAGGCAAAAAAACCCCAAAAAAACAAGGAGAGTGAAGTGTAGTGGAAAGTGCAGACGCAGACAAACAGACACACACACACAGACACAGTGAAAGTTTTTTTCAGTTAACTAAAAACTAACCCTAAAGCCCACTGGGACTAGATTCATGTGTTTTCAACAACCTGTGCTGGTCAGTTTTAATAATGTGTGGAGTGTGTATGTGTGTACAATTTTTCGCCCCCACCCCAGTAATAATAACAGCCACAATGACCTGTTTTCAGAAAACTCACTGGTCTCCCTGTAATTTAAATACTGTCCAGAGCTGCTGTTATTCTACTTTATGTTTTTCATAATCTCAAAATAGTTTTTGTTAATATGATAGACAGAAACATCAACACATTTAAAGCTATCATGAGAGCAAGATCCAATAAAAGCTTATGCTTGTGAACGCAAATATGTTTCGAATGAAACATAATGCTGACTAGGTTACGTTTTCTATTAACATACCGAAGAAATGTTGTTAATGCTGATATTAGTCAAATGTTCACTGGTGTATTTCATTTGTTTTCCACCAAAATATCTCATCTTGCAGTATGATATCTACTTTAAGTGACTGTTACATGGTTCTGTTTAGACTCACAGCACTTGGTTGAGGTCAGGGAGAAATGCTGGTCTGGTTTAATACAGAAAAAGTTCACAGTGACTTCAGACACGACACACTTATGTAAATTTTACAAAAACTACCAAGTGCTTTTGACACGTAAACCTAACCGCAAACAAAAGTCTGGACGTGAACCCTGCCAAAGTCCTACACATTGTACACCACCTACCTACACCACCTCTGTGTGACAGTACAGAACATAACTCTAGCACTTTATTCAAAATGTTATGTTTTTTATGTTTTTCATCCCAGTGTAAGTGGAAAAACAACCTCATACCATATAAACATGAGCTCTAGAACACAGGGTTGCAAATAGGCTGTTGTAGGTAGCTACAGGTTGACACCGGTATTCTCTTCTGACTAGTTCTGTGGAATGTCCAGGTCTATGACAGACCACACCTGTAATCTTGGGTTAGTTAGATCAGTTAAATTACTGTGGTTATAGTGAATATTTCAAACTCAACCAATGGGACCAATGAGACCAGGTCCACATATGTTTTCCATTGTAAATAGGATGGATTATTGAACATGGCTGACTAATGCACCATGAAGTTATTTGCAAATAATGGAATAAAGCAGAGGAGGTACCCATTTTTTGGCAGTTGTGAGAAGAAAACTTTTGACACAACAACATCTTCAAATTTACCTACAGCAATGTGGACACATCCTGGAACTATAATTGGTTTGGACTGCAAGCACAAGAATACACACACTCATTATGATCCAGTCAGAAAGCTCAGTGGCTGAGGGACATGTCATTATTGGCCAAACTAGTTTCCTTCTAGCCTGTAGTGTAGAGGACTACATCTGCAATGAAGTATAGGAGAACAGAGATGTCTGTAACTGTACAGACAGGAGCGAACATTCTGTGCAGTCTTATATTATATATTGCCAGGTGTTATACTGTCATATTGTCCATCTCTTCTACAAACACAGAGGTGAGAACTATAACTCACGTTTTGCCAGGTAGACTACTACTGGACCACAAACACATGTGCTTATGAAAAAAGGGGTTGTGGCTAAAAATATTTTCAACATACAACTTAAATATTTAACTATTACTATAAGAACACAAATTTGCCAGGTGAGAAACTGTAATACTGTAATTCAGTAGCTACAAAGTGATCAACAGTTCCCTGCAGAATAATTAGCATATCTGCCTTGTCTGTGAGAATGTGAGATCTTTCTTAACATATGGTATCTCTAGCACTTGTCATATCCCCCTTTGTTGTGAGTACATTCCCTTGAGTAGTGCATCTCACATCGTTTTTGTTGACTTTTGGTGAAATGTATCCATACTGTGGAGCTTAACAAATGTGGGTATATTGCCAACTTGGAACCAGAGCCCATCCCTACTCTGACCAGCTTTAAAACCTGTAACTGCATACTGTGTCATTTTAGTCGCATCATTTGACATCAATAGCACAAACTGAAAGCATCATACAGACAAAAGGTGGTAAAGTAGCTGGGATGTGCCTTTCCAGGCAGCAAATGTGAGAAAACTGATGCTTTTCTGTAGAGCTGATAGCACCTTGTCTTTAGTGTTTGATGTGAATGCCCTTGATCTTTCATTGGCCATCGACTGACTCCCGGTCATCCGTGTGATGAGTCAGCGGACAGCTGGGGAAAAGTGCAGGAAATTCACATCTGATGCTAAAGACCATCTTAGATCAGAGAGAAAGGTTACCATCTCCAAAGCTTGGTGGGATGAGGTTGAACCTCTGAAGAGATCGTTAGTGCCATTATTATTCCTTTCCCACAACAGACTTTCAGCAAATCTGAGTCTCTCTGAGTCGATTCTTGCCTCTGACTCCACCAAAAGAGGGTTACCACACAAGAGACGGTGAGCTTAAGTCTGCATTGATTCTGACAGAGGCTGTGTTGAGAACTGAATTCTGAACAGTCATACTGTGAAGACCGGCCACTGGTTAGTCATTGATTTCCTCCAGGACAATCTCACGGAAGAGTCTGAAGCTCAGTGTGGCTGTGAGGCCACCTGCTGATGGGCCGGGGTGGGGGCATGTCATGGAGAGGAACAGAAACTACTGCTCCTCCCTCTTCCCGTTCCCTCTGCTGTTTCCCTTTGTTCCCCTGACTTCTGTTCAGATTGGCTATTAGAGAGATTGACGGCTGGAGAAAGTCAAGGGACACAATGTCTGAAATAAACACAGGCTCGGGTCAATAGGCATACAAAGACTTGCAGAGGTTGTCACAAGTGCTCTCTTTCAATCACACACACACACACATGCAGAGAGAGCGAGAACGAGAGATAAGGCAGCCATCCAATGTGGTGCTGACATGCTGCCGTCATCTGATGGGTCTTGAGCCATATATTCAATTCCCTTCTCCACACTTTGCAAGGCCCTCTAACCACAAATCACACACAGACACCGCACATCCCACCCCCACCCCACCCCCACCCCCCCCCCCCCCACACACACATCGACAGAGGCTCGCAGACAGGAGAAGACACAGAAGGGTAGAAGGAAAATAGTAGTGAGGGATCAGGGAGCAGAAAGAGAAAATGAGTCATTTGTCAGGTGGTGTGTGGGCGTTCTGCTCTCCTGAGTCTGGTCTGATGGGAAGCCAATCCAGGTTTCAGGTCTGACGCAAGGCTCTCAGCTGTTCTACACCTCCTAACACACGCACACACACCTATGCTGGCTGAGGTGCAGGGGTCCTCGTCCTCGAAAAATACTGCCACACAATTCAGTACTTACACAACCTTGCACTGAAAAACAGATGCTAAGTGCTTCTGACTAGGCACAAAGATTATCTGTGTTTCAGTGACTGAACACACAGTGTGAAGGACATTACATCAAGTCAACCTCCACTGACATGAACCAGGGAAAATACACTGCTTACAAAACTGAAGATTAAACTTTGCCAAAGAACATGAAAAGAGGCCTGATGAATGTTGCACATTCTTTGGTCAGATGAAACCAAAATAAATGTGTTTGGATCAGATGGAGGGTCCTGCTTGTTTGGAGCAGATCAGACCAGGACTGCCACAGTACTGACCGTTCAACATGGAGGTGGGAGTGTGCTGGTAAGAGGCTTGACTTGAGAACACCTTTAGAGGATTTTTAAGATGAAGATCTACCATCTGTGAAGGATGGTAGAACATCTCCACACAGATTTGTGCAATACTGGTATTATCCATGCTAAGAAGGATCAAATCTGTCATCCAAAACAATGCAGACCTACAAAATACAAAAAATCTATTCCTAAAAAAAGGAGTCTCACTGATGGATGGTGTATTGACTTTTGTTGCAGTTGGTTCTTTAATATGGACCTTTCTTTTTAGTTTAATCAGTCGATCATTTCTGTTTTTCTAATTAATTGGCTTCATTCTTTTTTAACTTTGGCTGATGACACATGAAAGTGTATTTTAGTGATACTGACCAGGGGCGTGCTCAGTTTGCTGTAGAACTGTAGATACAAACACATTCATCAGTCAGGTGGTTGTGACCTGCATGATAAAGAGTCAATCTTCTCTCAGACTGGACCAACACTGTCTGATACTCTCATATAGGGGACAAAGCACACCTTTGTGGAAAGGGCAAGAATAAAAATATTAAACTAACAGATCACAGATTCAGTCAAATGTTATACATGAATCACATAAAAGATTCAAAAAGGAAACAATGACATTTACATCCTTTAGGCAAAGATTTGAAAAAAGCTATTTATATATTATTATATATACATATTTTGAGCTCTGATTCTGATCTTAAATAGGTTTTATACACTCAGTGATATTCAAAATGTTATCAGTTATATACTGGACATGAAATCTATATTTTCTGATGTTTTTTGAGATGATGATTGCATGTTATTCCCTTCTTTCTCCTGTCTGCTACTCAACTACATTCAATGCAAACCAAATAACATTATTTATCCCCAAGGGGGCAATTAGAGAGTACAAAGAGCAGTTCAACAAAATCACACACAATACACTTAAAAAAATAAAAACCTCAAAAAGCACACTCATCAAACAATACTACAAATAAATGTCATAGAGGCAAAAATAATATCTCAGTGATATAGTATTGTATCTGTTTCGTCTCGTCAACACATTTCCTCATAGTTACTGACATGAACCAGAACCAGCTTTTTTACTTTTGGGTGTGTGTGTGTGTGTGTGTGTGGATGATGAGGATGAAATGTGACACACCAACCACATCAAGTACATTTACAGTAATCCATCCTGCTGAAACTGTCATAACACACACACACACACACCAAGGACAGACAAGAAACTGACAGACAGAAAAAACAGGGAGACTTCAGGGGTTCTATAAACTGATTTATCTCTCTCTCACACACACACACACACACACACACACACACGTATAAGCAGAGCAGATTAATGACAGCGAGGATGCTGCTGTGATGACTTATAAATGGACTGGCAGAGAGACACTAAAATGATGGATTATCACCGCTATATCTCAGATGGGTTAGTGGAATGCATAAATATACTGCTCACACACACAGTGCGGTCAAGGCTCTCTCTAATACAGACGTCTAACAGTGTGTCAGCCTTCAAGGTCTCTCTCTATGTTCACACTGTCAGTGCTGAATGGCAAAGATGAGCAGGATGGCTGGAACGAGCAGATAGACAGTCAGACAGAAAGACAGTAAGAGAGACAGACAGGTGGTGAGGGCACACTGGAGGCTCAGTTAGACCTCAGGGAGCAGAAATAATGAGAGGAGAAAATGAAGGCGAGCAGGAAGGACAGATCGAGGATATGTGAATCTGCTATAAATTTCCCAGGTGGCCGAGGGAGAGGAGAGCTATTTTTCACTGCTGCTGTGCTACATGACAGATTATATGCTGTCTCACCGACAACAACAAACACTGACGCAGCTGAGAGGACCGGCAGACCTCGCCACTGACGCTGGTACCCACAATCCCTAACACTAACTCAACATGACCTCATTTCTAACTCCCACTGACTCATTACTACCAGTGAAACTCAACATCAACTCGCTGCTCTGTCAACATGGTGAGTGTTCATCCTATTACTACTGTGAGACAGACAGCCTTAAAGTAATGGCTGGCTTGCGCAGAGTCAGAGGTAGAAGTGAAGTGGACTTTAACTATACTAACTATCAGGTACAAACTGGAACAACAAATAGAAAACAAACCAAAACACGATGGTGGAAAAACCTGTGATCAAATCTTCCTCAGTCACGTCACAAGAAATTCAGTCAGGTTCCTCTGGTCGAACAGCTGTGCAGTGTTACTACAACAGTTCTTGCAGAGGAATGTTAGCCCTCATAACAGAAGCATCTACATCAAATTTATAACATTCTGGAATTTATCAATGATTGTTTATGAAATTTTTAGTGTGTTTAATTACTTCAAAGATTGAAATATTTATCGAAATCATTGCTGCTCATTTTTGAATCACTGTTTCAGCATTTGTGGTAAGTGTTGATTGTTGTAATTATGATGATTTTATTGGTGCCCATCAACCCTGTTTATAACTTCTAAGATGAAAATTGAACCACAAACTAACTGCTGTGATTGCTATTACATTGATAATATTCATAGAAACAATAGCAACACAGAAATCTGAATGTGTACAAATTGCACTCTAAGTAATTCACCCAGAATTTTACATTCTGTTTCCATATTAATCCTAACTCCTGAAAGCCAAAGAATTACTTCAGGTTACACTGAAAAGAAAATAACATACATCAGTACCTCAGAAACTGGACTAATACAAAAATCTTTTTTTTTTTCTAATTTAAAATGCAAGATATTTAACACTTGATCCACTTTTCTGAGTCAGTAAATTACATGTACAGTCACTTTATTACACTAATTCTGTCCTCTAGAACCTTATTTCACCATATGTGGGGTCCAAAAACTGGCAGCCAACTATACATATACTATGCATACATAGATCTGTACTTGTGGGGGTGTGACAGCTTTGTGGGCCCAAAATGCTGGACCCCATGACAATAAATGGCCTGAACAGTTTGACGGTTAAAACTTGGTTTTAGGGCTGGGCATTCATTTGCGATGGTTAAGGTTAGAGTAAAGGGCTAGGGATTGCATTGTAACAATGACAGAACCCTGTAAAGATAATGCACATGGATGTGTGTGTGTGTGTGTGTGTGTGTGTGTGTGAGAGAGAGAGAGATAGAGAGACACTGACCTGGTAAGCAGATGAGGTGAGAAGGAGGCGGGGTTGTCCTGTTCAGAGAAGAGAGGCATGGATCCTCCCATCAGCCACAGCCTGACTGACATGATGATCACCACCTGAAGGAGGGAGGGGGGAAACATCTCAGCATCAAGTATTACAGTGTGATAATAAACACTTAAAAATGGAGGCCAACACTGATCGAGTCTTACATGAGGTGAATAGGGCAACATTCAAATGTACCAATACCATAAGTATCCCAAACAGTCTTTATTCTATAACTGTCTTATCATGGAACAATAGTGCAACTGACAACACAAAAATGTCTCTGCAATTGTAGTGTATAGCATACTGAAAATAAAGAACATCAACTGCTCCCTGGAGGCAAAGAAAACTATACATTTATCATCTAAAAATCTTATGAACATGGCTAACAACAATGTGCAGAACAACCAGTATGGTACTTTACACTGACAAAAAGTACTCACATAGCCAGAGATGAGGCAGGCTCGTTTGATGAAGGGGCTGCAGATGGAGAGGAGGTCCCTGAGTCTGGAGCCGGACAGATGACTGAGGGACACACAGACAGACAGACAGACAGGAGGTCAGTCAGACTGCATTCTTCTTCTGTGGGATTAAGCCAGTGCAATACAGCACAATCAAAAATGTGGCAAATGTGAGCTCTGGAGTGGATTCCATACAATCCCAGTTATGAGATACACTAGGCTAATATCACAGTTAGTAAGACTTTTTTCAAGATGCATGAGATGCAGAGACAATAAAAAGAGAGCCATGACTCTGTCTGACTCTAGGAAAGCAGAAAAAATGTTTAATTCCCCCAAAACGAAATATTTCCATTAAAAGAATCACAGCAGCTGGCAGACAGAGCGCAGCACTTTCTGAAGCTGAGATCACTTTTATGAGTCATCTGATCAAAACAAGATGATTTAAGTTTCTGTTGCGCTCTGTATAGGTAGCTCATGGCTTAGGGCACCACAATAACCAGCAGCAATGATGATGAGTCTGCAGACATTACCAGTCTGAAAATACAGAGAAAGAGCATAAGTATGCTGCAAAGTGACATTATTGCTACAAAGGCAGCAGTGATTGGCAATTAGCAGTGCTGTCTGCCTTAAAGGAGGTATGGTTTGCAGTACTTTGATGTGTGATTTTTCAAAGCTAACTGAGTTCTAAAGAGGACAAATGGTAGCATCAGTCAAAGCAAAAAAAGCTAAAGTATTAATCATGCCAAGGTGAACAGTGTGGAAACACCACAGAAAATCATACACACACAGAAAAAACTGAATTTGTGTCACAAGCTGAAACTATTGACCAGGGAAAAGACACAAGTTTACAGTTAACATTCCCAGCTCACATCCTGCCAGGGACCTTTGTTGCATGTCAATCCACATTTCTCCCTGACTTTGTTACCTCTCTATCTACTATCAGCTATCAAAAGGCATAAAATACCTTTGAAATGCATTTGAAAAGGCTATTGATAAATTGTTCTAATTGAGACTTTACTCACTATATTTTCCAATGTGAAGGATAGCAATTGCCACAGCATAGAGACCCAGCAACACCCTCAGACAGAGACTGGTTCATCCCAAGGACAAGACTCCCAAGCACAAGTTGAGTAACCTTGTGTACGCTGTACAATGCAGGGAGAAATGCCCAGACCTGTACATAGGGGAAACCAAACAACCACTCCTTAAGCACATGGCACAACACAGGAGAGCCAGCTCATCAGGGAAAGATTCGGCAGTTCACCTACACCTGAAGGAGAGGGGAGATCTTTACCCATATTTAACCCCCATTCACACCTTGAGACATGTGACCCTAACAACTCACATGATGTCGGGGGGGGGGGGGGGGGCAATGACCCACTAACGAGTCACACCTGGGCTCATGTGACCCTAACGACTCGCATAATGACAGGGTGGGTTGATGACTCCCAGAACCTCCCCCAGAGGTTACTTAATACCTGGGACTCCCCAACCAGTTTTCAGAACTGAAGAAGCCGTTTGGATGAGCGGTGAAACGTCTTCAAGAAACCTAAAAGAAGTCCAGTTGACTTCAACACTTAAGAATAATCTTACTAACCAGTGTGTATATTTACAGCCTGATATATTCTATTCTGCTGTGCCATAGAGCTCCATGGTCCAAAAACTACTAAAAACACATCAATAAGCCGCACTGCTGCACTAGGTGACATGCTTCTTCATCACCATGAACACACAATGTAGTTCATTTGAACTCAGTCCCTCACACACTGTCCTGCTGCCCCAAATACTCAATAGAGCACCAAATATAGATTAATCCACTGCTGAAAAGAGCCCCCAACATATTGTCCTCAGTTGGAGCCAATGGGTGAGAGTCACAGACAGGGTGGGGAAGTCAGACAGTACTGAGAGACGAACCAACACATTTGTTAGTTATGAAAATGTAGAATGATACCAGCCTTATTCTCTGCATCAAAGGACAGATACATTTCCTCTTACTGATTTAAAACATCTGTCGAGGGGGGCGAGCCAAAAGGTTGGGGCACATACCACATGGGCCTTAGAACCCTGAGCAGCGTGTCCTCGGCTATCGCGATCCAGCTGGAGCCTTGCTGCAGGTCACTCCCCTACTCTCTCTCCCCATTTCCTGTATGTCTTCACTGTCCTATCAAATAAAGGCATAAAGCCCACATCTGTTCACAGACACAATTTAAGACCATTTATGTGTCTTCTCTTGTGCAATTTTTCAATAAGGTCTTCAAGGTCACCATCCACTCAGCTGAATTTTTATCGATCCACCTCCATCCTTCCATCCATCCAAGGTCATTTACGAACTCTCCCCCCAGGACCACACAGTCCGATCCATTAGCCTGAGGTAGAACTTAAAGAAGCAGCTCTGACTGCAGAGAAAAAAGGCAACGAGAGAATAAGATGAGAGGGAGGGCATCAGAAAGATAGGTAGAGAGAGGAAAGCATGGAGAATCCATTCAACACCCCATCACTTTGAGATGTTCCCCCTTGTGCAGAGCTTTCAAAGCACTGTAGAGACAGCGAGAGAGGAGATCTCACAGGAATTCTACACACATTCTGTCTGTCTGGTCTGTTTCATGTCTGCCTTGCTCTCCCTTTGCTCTCTACTCCCTTATTCTCCTTTTCTATATTTGTCTTTGACAAAGTCTTTGCTCTGTCTGTTCTGCTGAGGTCTGCGGTGCCGAGAGACTGAATGACAAAGAGGAGTCAGAGTCTGCAGACGCCGCATTCAGCTAAGTTACCGTGAAAGAGTTTGGTCCCCAAAAACGCAACGCTGTTTTCCCTCGCTGATCACCACTGAGCTTGTTTCTAGAGAGGCACGGTGCACTTGATATTCTTAATGGGATTAAAACTCAAACAAACACGCCTTGAACACATCTCTGAATGTACAAAATGTTACGGGTGTACACTTGTAAAGAGAATCCAGGCAAAAGTAATGATCCCTTAATGAGTCTGGGTGTTCAGCCTCTAGCAGTGATAAAGAAAGAGATGTAAATATAGTGACACTGATGAGTAAAAGGAGGATTTGAGTTTTGAGACGACTGAGACAAAGATTTGAAACTCAGTATCAGGAAAAAGTCCCCTGCTGTTTTGTTATTTTCAGTGTAACTTTTATTGCAATAGCTAAATTTGACTAAACCTGTATTTGAAGCAGATACCTTTTGTAGTGCCAGCAACAAACATGTGGGGAACCAGACCCTGAAAGCAGCATGAGGCTGGTTTTACAGAGTTACATCAGCTGACTCATGATGAAGGCATATCACAGACAAAAAAAGCATCAAACTGCCTGTTTTCCTGTTGAAGCTGTGAGATGTTAGACATGAAATGCCTGGCGGGCAGAATAATTCTCCCTACAAGCAAGCATGTCACATCGTAAAGTTAAAGATGTCAGTGTCATTCAGTTTTCATCATTTCTTTAAATATGCTATTGCTCCAGCTGGGAAAAATCTGGGTATTTCCAAAGTGAATGTAGTTTGAAACAGTGGATCACAATTACTGAGCCATTTTGTGTGGATTGTACATGTCCCCTTCATCAAATACATATATGGGTGTAAAACAAGTTTCCTGTCTTTTATTTTGAAGTCCCTCAAATGAATGACTATGGGTGCAAAAAGTGGCCTACTGATGCTGACTGGCTCTGTCTGTCAGCTGGTCTTCACCTTCCATGTGAAGCAGTATCTTTGCCAGCAGAGACATAGAGGCTAGGTTGCTCTACAACACAGCCAGCAGGCAGCTGTTTTATTAATCTCTTCTTAATGTCAGTTTTGGTTTCCTTCCACAGTCCAAAGACATGCAGTTTAGGTGAAGTGGGAACTCAGAGCCGACTATGGGTGTGGATTTGGTTGACTGCCTGTATGTGTGACAGACCAGTGACTCTCTTGCTCAGTGAGCGCTGTGCTGCACTCCAGCCCCCTGCAACCTTAAGTGGCTGTGACAATGAATGGTTGAAAATGAAAGTGAATGGAGGTTAAATTAGCCTTTGTGTGGACCTTAATTAAATGACTTGAGGAAAAATGCAGAAACTTAATCTGCGTCTGCACCAACAGGTCAAAGGGCTGGTTCACTCAAACTACTACATGTTCTCACTTAAGCTAAAGCAAAGACTCTGTATGTCTCCAGCTCCATCTCCCCCACCACCACACTTGAGTGGAATAGATAATAGATTGACTGATGATTGATGACCTCTTTTTTCAGCATTTCTGCTTTTATTCTGACAGTAATAGTTATGATAGACAAGAAAAGCAGAGAGAGAGGGAGAGTGACAGCAGCAAAGAGTCTAAACTGTAAGCTACCGGGGCGCCCGAGGGATTGTGTGATTTCTGCCTTCACCCCAACACAGCTTGGAATTTAGTTGCTCACAGCATCAGAAATGACACAGACATCTGTTTAACAATGTTCCGATTACTATAATAATCTACAAAACACGCTGTTTTTCATTGGGACCATTTCCTTGATAGAGAGAAACTAGCTACTCTAGCTGGTGAGCTAACCGCTAACACACTTGCTACCCAGATTGGTGGCAGACAGTGACAACAATACAGTATTTTGTTCACCATTGTATACGATTTAAGTTAATAAAAAAAGTAACTGGAGATAGAATAGAGGTACAATAAAGCTCTCTGTGCTGAAAATCTTGCTGGTTACTAATGGGAGCACACAGTTTATTTGAAAGACATGTTTGTACCATCAACCTCTGTCTCATAGCTGGGTATAAACTACTACTACAGTTTATACTCCTGCAGAGCAGATTGATATTAAAGTGGATTTTGTCACAGCTAATTAGCCCAAACAACTTCCTCCATTTTGGATGCCGATGGCGCTCTGTCAATGGTGGGAATTTGTTGGTCAAAGTTGAACACATTGGAAAAAAAAGTGCAGATTTAACTTGCAAATCAACTAATCATGACTTTGGAATTAATGGAATTTGCCCTTTTAAGTTTTAAATGCTGGTCTGAATAGGTCTTAATGCAGGATTGGAAATTCAAATGATCAAATCCAGTTTACTGTCCACTTATCTACTTTCTTTCGAATCCTGTTTGAATTTTGGTTACAATGTCTGTAAATATGAGTTATAAATAACTCAAAGTCTGTTCTCATCTTCTGGTGGGTGACAAAGGCAGCTGTAATGTAAATGCATATTTTTTAGGCAGGGTGAATAAAACCGCGGCCTGAGGCTGAGAGAGGCTGCAGCAAAGACACAGCTCTCCAAGGTTGGAAATTGCAAAACAACGCTCTACGTCCTTGGGAAAAATCATTCAGATGGAGCAACACTGAGAAGATTGGTTTCACGCTGGAAAGTGAAGAATAAGACCCCCACCACCAACCCACACACACACAAACACACACACACACACTTAAACTCGTACATACTCTTGGGCGGAGGAGTGAGGAAAAGACAGATGTTGTTGGTGTCTTCAGACCCGGGCCTCAACTTTTCCCATAGGATCATGGGAAAGACGATTCTGTGTATCTGCATAACAGGATGCTAATTTGCCATGACAACTGTGACCGCGGCAAGAGTGGAGGATGAATGGACAGAGGGAGGTGTGTGTTTGGGGGGGTGGGGGGGTTGTTGTGAGTGGTGGGAAGAAAGAGAGAAAATTGAGTTGGGTGATTGTTGCGAAGAAAGGTCGGGGTGTCAGCTTCCTCGCACACATGAAAAGTAGACGATGAGGGAAAACACACCACACTCTCACACATTCACACACACACACACACACACACACACACACACACAGTCCTCTGTCCCACTTGTGGTGTGATAGCATCTTATTTGTGGATTAAGTCCAGTCATTCTAGTTGCTCGCCGTCTCTCTGCTTTCTGAACTGCAGCTCATTTAAAGTCCTCCATGCTGCACTCAGCTGAGATTCTTCACATTCCTCACTCTGAGTGGCATTTCCTCTCTTCCTCCTCACCGTGTGCCACAGTTATTTACACTCACCCAGCCACCACAGCTGAAACATGACAGGGCCGCCACACAAGACTGCAGGCTAAAACTGAGTCACTGACTCAGTGGCGTTGACGTTCTGCTGTGGTCTCTGACAAAGACACACAACAAAGCTGCTCACTATCAGTGTTTTTACATCATGATATTGACAACATGAACAATTTTATTGTTACAAAAGGACAATAATTTTTAACATGCTCACCATCTTTGTTTAGCGTGTTATCATGCTAACATTTACTAATTAGCAGGAAACACAAAGTCCAGTTGCTGCTGATGGAAATGTTTTGCAGGTGTTTGGTCATAAGGCTGAACTTTGACCTGATAATGGTGCTGGATGAAAAGTCACCAAGGGTATTACAATTCATCCTGAAGGGACCAATCCATCCACTAGTTGTTGATATTAAAGTGGTCCAACCGACAAAATATCTCCAAAAAGTTGTTATGCCCGTTACACTGAGGTAAAAATGTTGGCATATTGTATCAAGAGACAAATTCATCTATTCCAAAACATGAATGTTAGGAACGAAGTGATGAAATGCCATGATACATCAGTAATTGTCGTTGTGTTGTCACATCCTGTTGATTATATTTACATAAAGGTAGCTGATGGAAACCCAATGATTCACATTCTATTTGGAATATTCTGAATTTCAGAAATAAATTAGCACAGAAATACTGTCTTCACTTTGCTCTGCCTCATTTTATGTTTTCCTCAGACAGGAATCAGACTACAACATGTCTGCTATGTGTGTGTGTGTGCGTGTGTGTGCGTGCCCTCTCTCTCTCTCTCTCTCTCTCATTTCTACTTTCTATATCTCATGTCATGCAATGCAGTGTCTTATGATGTGTGATGTAGTGTGAAGGGCTGCCCCGGGCAGTCACAGAGCTGAAATGCTTCACAGCTCTCTGACACTGACAAAACTCACACTCTGCCTGCATGCGTACGTGTGTGTGTACGTGTGTGTGTGTGAGTGTGTGTGTGTCAGGCTCAAGGTGCCCTTTTTGTCATTTAACTCAGTAGGAAAACCCTCAGCTCATCTCATGTCTGTTCACCTTACTGAACACCTGCCAAGTAATCCTCCACCTGAACCTGGACACCTCAGTACTGAAACTGCCATCACTCTGCAAACACAACTGTCACCCAACTGTAGCACTTCATGAAATCTAAGAAATATTCACAATGCAGTGAGTTGGTAAATATGGTTGGTAAATATCAGATTTTAAAATTAAAGGACCTTTTGAGACTGTCGACTGTCCCGAGAGGTTTAAAGCTGTATATATGTGAACCCTTTCATGAAAAGCAAAGGCAGAGGAGCTGTTATGTACAGACCAGACAAATCAGTCCTCCAGCAAAAACATTTGTTATCCTAACATAAAACCTTTCACATGCTTTTTTACAAATCCACCATAGATCAAAAATTTAATACATCCAAGGCTCATGCAAATCCCAATAAATATGACCTTTCACCTTCTAATACGCTGCTCTCTCCACAGAAAACATCCACATATGAATAATTTTTTACCCAAGAAATATTAAGAGCTGTAACTCTGTTGGTTCTCCATTAGCTTTCAATTATTCCTGCTTTTTCAATAAAGTCAAATAATTGAGTGGGTACTTCCTGTGTGAACAGTCTCTATTTGTCGTATAATTAGTACCAAATTTAAAAATGTTTGTCTGTGTGTGTGTGTGTAACACACAAATACATTCTGTTTTTGTCACAAAACCCAGTTATACTGCTTTCATGTCTCTGCAGTGATAAGGTGAACTCCACCTCTATGCCCCCTCCTTCACTGGTCTGATTAAATATTTGGTTTCATAGTGCCACTTGCAGAAAAGTCTCATTCAAAAATAACATTCGGAGGACCATGAACATATATATCTGGAGATCTGAATGTTATTCGTGGAGATATGTTGTTCTGAACCAAAGAGGACAGAAACACTGATGGATATTGCCACTCTAAGGCCCACAGCAATACATGGGCAACCATTTCTACATGGTTTCCTATGTGATTCCAAACTACTTTTAAAATAATGTGAATTGCTTATTCTTGGCAGATTCAGAACAGAAATACAGATGAATAGTGCAGCTTTTCCTGATTTAAAATGTTCTGCTGTTGCCATGGTGTGAAATGCACTTTTTAATCTTTTATAATCATCTCCTCCCCCGAATTCTCCATATTTTGCGTCATGATCAGGGTTATGTGCACTGGAGCGTACGCACACCCTCCCAAAAGTACACTCATCCGCCTGCCAGATTAGGTCAAATGTGTACTGCAAAAAACCCAGGAGAGGATTACTATCGGGCATCGTTCCGGTCTCACAACCTCAGAGCTTTCCCTGAGAAAAGGCCCCAGCACTCAATATTAGAATTAGGAGAGCTTTATTTTGTGTATGTGTGTGTGCCTCCTTGGAGATACAGCCCAGAAAAGCCCAGAGAACCTGCTCATTAATCACAGAGACAGATAGTGGCTCATATATTGTTACTATACATATACATATAGACACACAGACATCCTTTAAACACTTATCTTGGGACTTACTACGATATAATGTATCTCTTTACCCCATCCCGAACCATCACGCTGAATGTCTAACCCTAACCCTAACACCATGTCCTAACCCCCAAACAGCCATTTAAACACCTGTCTGCCATTTTGCTCCCCACAAAACTGTCAGATCCCACAAGTATAGTGGGTTCCCAGTTTTAGGACCACACAAATACAGTAAAACAAAACCACACACACTCCCAGTCAGGAACACTTCCACAGAGTTAGAGAGAGCACTGTCTTCACATCAAAGCCATCTATCTTCACTGAGCTCTGATTTTATTGAGGATCTTTATGGAGAAACATATTGCTTCTCTGGTTTGTCTGAATCCATAACAGTGAAAGGCAGGTCAAGCAGCAGGGAGTGTTTTCTACAAACAGTGAGACTGATGAATGTCACACATCTGCTCGCTCACACACACACACACACACACACACACACACACACACACACACACACACACACACACACACACACACACACACACACACGCAGCATGCTCACACACACGCAAGTGACAACAGCACAGGCAGATGTTGAATGTCAAAGGCCCAGCATGGCGCTGTTGGACCAGCAGTAGTTAAAGGTATAATGTGCAACCTTTCTGCATTCAAATGTCTAAAAATGACAAGACCTATTATATTTTGTTGAGTTACATTACCAAATATTACCAAATATTTCCAGCTATTTTTTAGGTTTTCTAGGTTCATTGGTCTTCTGTCAGTGGTGTCACAGAAGCAGTCAAAACTGACTTTTTATCTAGTTATAAACCAGACTTTTTGATTTCTGATTTTTATTAGTCAGATGTTTCAGCTCCCGGTAAAAACCACCTGAACGACTGACATTGGTGGAATCTTAAACTGTGAGAAGCTGACTGCAATGACAGCAGTGGTGTTTAAGATAAGCACTCCCGTGATCCCATTCTGTCTGTTGTTATTGGTTCGACTGTTCTGCTGGTCAACTGACTCATTAAAGACCCTGTATACACACCTGTAAGTAACTCAGGTGATTCTCGGTGGGAGTATAAACAAAGAGACTTCCACAGACTGCTGTCTCAGTTTTCTACGGACAAAAAAAGCATGCCATCTGAATTATTTGAAATATGCATATGTAAATATGCATCTGTCAATTTGTTGAAAGTTTCATTTCAACTGTCTGGCATAAAACTTCAAACATTTTAGTAACAATAAACTAATGGTCCACAGCCATGCTCATGACTCTGTGAGACTGTAATACCCACTGTGAATAAAACCAGACTGTAACATAAAAGTTGAGGTCCAGAATCCGTTTTTCATCCTTAGCTGTAGCAGTCATGGTTAAGTAAATGTAAAAAAATGCTAGTGGTTGTTCTGCTAACATGTTCACAATGACAGCAGTGAGATATTTGGAAGGTAGGGTTTACCACGGGTGTATGAAAGTGGACTGATAACATGAACCTTCAGGGTGTCATTCAGCTCAGGTTACAGTGGTCAGTCATAGCATTTTACATTGACACTGCAGTGATTAATCACAGCAGAAACATTCTTATTTTTACAGGCTGGAGAGAATAGATGCTAACGGTGCTGTCAATTACAGTCAGATGTGTGGGGGAAGTGTCACCACACTGTCAGAGTAGCTGACAAGCAGGTTAGTTTGACATTCACCAGCTGGGCATGTTTTATTTACCCAATACACTCTGCACGTACTTGAAGTCAGTTTAAAGTTTGGTATTGATCAGCTGCTGTCAGCTGACTGCTGTCATTACATCAGCTCTGTTTACATCAGTCACTCTGATCACAGAGAAATGTAAAGAAGAGCACAGAGTGACAGCTCTGCCTCTATCTGCTTCTCTAAAACATCCTGTAAACCCACAAACTATCACACATTCTTAATAAAGGAGCTAGCTGTTTAAATGTAATATCCATACAGCAACATCATCCACCACTAGTTAATGTAGTGATTTTTGATGAAGCTGCCGTGGTACTTATCTGAAAATAAAATGTACACAGAAGTGTCATGGCAACAGCTTCACCTCCCCAGTCCGTCTGCATCTAAAATCCCCTCCTCATACTGCTATCTCCTGTCATTCCAGACCTGCAGTTCTACACCTGGCCACCAGCTGTTCCCATAGACATTACCTGAGCCATGCTTCCATCACTCCATGAGTCACAGTGTGTAACCGGTTAGCCCTCACTCTCTGCCTGGAGCCTTTATTTTGTTCTGCCTGCCTGTGCCTGCTGATATGACCTCCTGACTACCTGCTGACTGCTGTCTGCTTGCATCAACCCTTTAGATTTGTTAGGGTTAGGTCTGACAACCTTCAGCCTATTTGTGGATTTCAACACTGAAAACACTTGTTACAGTTGGTCCTGAAGAATGGGAGACCTTACTGTGCATTGCTGCCAGTATTGCTCATATAGTGATTTGTTGTCTCCTATCACCCACTATCTTGGCTTTCTAGGGAAACACAGTGAGTCAGTCCAGATTTTGTAAGATCCCTCACTCACAACAGACCATTGTAGTGAAGGGGGAGCTGAACCAGAAGGCAAAGGTCTCAATTTACCAGTTGATCTACGCTCCAACTCTCAGCTATGGTCATGAACTGTGGGTAGTGACCAAAAGAACGAGAATGCAGATACAAGTGGATGAAATGAGTTTCCTCTGTGTGGTGTTTGGGCTCAGCCTTAGAGATAGAGTGAGGAGCTCAGACATCCTTCGCATCGAAAAGAGCCAGTTGAGGTGGTTCAGGCATCTGATGCCTCCTAAGTGCCTTACTTTGGAAGTTCTCCGGGCACGTCCAACCGGGAGGAGACCTCGGGGTAGACCCAGAACTCGCTGGAGGGGTCATATATCTCATCTGGCCTGGGAATAACTATGGATCCCCCAGGAGGAGATGGAAAGCATTGCTGGGGAGAGAGACTGGAGTCTGGAATACTCTGCTTCATGGTCCGCTGCCACCGTGACCCAGCTTCAGATAAGCTCAAGAAAATGGAAGGACGGATGGATAGAACAAGACCACTTTATTTGGAGGTAGAACTGAAGGTACAGAAAGAGGTAGAACTGGAGGTGAAGGAAATAACCACAGAAAAACAGTGTGCACACAAATGGAGTATAGTCTTAAGGTGGGTTCAGACAGAAAGCAATGTCAACTTTCACCTTGCATTCTTCAAACAAATTTGACTTGCTGGATCATTTTAGCAGTCTATGTTAGACACCCCAAACAGCCAGTGTACCAGCTGTACAGCTGTTAGCTCTAAGTTAGCTAGCAATGGCTTGTGTATGTGTGGCAGCACAGTCTCTGACTGATCTCATAACTCACCAGGAGCTCCAGTTCTTTTTCTTCTCGTCTCTGCACATATATGGAATAACTGAATATTAATGTTTCCTTATTTCAACTCCCACAGACACATCTCTGCCTCAGTTAACACCACTCTGGGCAAAGTTTTGTCTATTTGTGTTAAGGCTAGACAATATGAATGAAAATAAGAGAATGAGCACATTTCATGATTTTAGCCAAATTTTCTTGTCAAACTGCTAGAGGACTAAAAAATGACAGAAATCTTTATATATATTGATAAAAACAATATATCTATGTATACTAAATCATTTACAACATAGTTGAGCAAGAATAATACCTGCATTACTTGAAAGGCTATTTTAAAAATGCTGCAGATCGTCAGTGCCAGAGCCTATGATTAGCATGGACATCCACTTAATAACCATAATCAGTCTTAGAACAGATAGAGCAGAGACATCTGCACTCCAGTTCATCTGCTCCTGCTGTTTTTTGACATCAGCCTGATACCTTCACACAGCTGTTTAATCAGCTCAGCAGGTAGGGACGGGACAAAACAAACAGGACAAAAGTAGAATCAACATTTTCCATTGACTCCCACAGATTCCATTGACTCACCTCTAAAGGTAATAAACAAACTAACCGAGAGGACTAATCAGTGTGTCTTCTGTCACTATCGTAAATCCTACCATTAAGTTCACCATGAAATAGCCAGAGCCAGCCAGCTACCTGGAGTCAGGAGACACCTGCAGATGAGACAGTCCTGTAAACTGCAGCAGGTGTGAATATAGTGCACTTAATCATGTCACACTTTAAGACTTAGGACAGCTAATATAGCAAGATATCATCTACATACAAAAAAATAACCTTTTCATGCTATAAAAGTTTGACATATCATCCAATAACTACATTATATTCAAATTCATTATTGCTTAGCTCTAATATGTAACCATTGGTGGCTTGCTCACATGCTGTTTGGCTACCAGCTGACTACTAATGTCCAATTATATTCATGCAGGTGTACAATGCTGCCTTATAACCTGACACTTCTCACTTTTACTCTGCTGATGCCTCATTCCAAAGCGGCCACAGCTCTCTCACCCACCCTGGCCCTCTCCTCATGTGCCAAGCATCTGGAATTAATGCTTTAACTAAGATCTGATGTTCACATATGTGTGATGGGGGTGACTGTTCTCCCAGCAACAACAGATTCTTTGCAAGCTCCCAGAGCCTTCTCCATCCAATCCAACCATTTGCTATAAACAGTAAATTCCTGTCTATCTGAGTATGTATGCTAGGCCAAAGTTAAATCAGACAGCTGGTCTGTAAACTGTCATGTTTAAACAGAGAGCTTGGGTAACAATAAAAAACTGGAAAAAAGTTTGTGCAGTTTGTGTGTGAGTGTGTAGGGGACAGAGTAAAAGAGAGACAAACAGAGGAGTATTGTGGGTAACATCATGGTGAGTAATGCATGGTCATTACAGCACAGAAAATGTGTGAAAGAGAATAAAGACATTTGTTAGGCAATGCTGGGAAAAGATCGAGAGATGGTGGGATGTAGTCAGAGAAGCATTCTAATGAGGAAAGAGTGAGTATCTCAGTGGAGACACAGGGAGGAGGAAGTGGAGGAGGAGCTCGGAGCCACAGTCTCTGTTCTTCCTCACCTCATTTCGCTTCACAGCTTTTAAAATAACAGCCTCTTACATTTCTGATGTCTCCCTTATTATTGCCTGTCTGCTCCTGAGCCAGCAAGAAATCACACACATTTAGGAACGAGTATGTGTCATCAAGGAAAGTAGGAGGAGCAGTGCAAAGGTCAGAAAGGTGGAGGAGGGAACGAGAGGAATGAGGCAAACAAAGGTAGAAGGAAATGCGAGAAAGATCATTGCATAATGCAAGGAGGGAAAAGGATGAGAGGGTATGCAGAAAGACAGGTAGGGAATCAAATCATGAAAGTGCAAGCTGAGAGGATTTCTCTTGTATTGAAAAGGCATTTGTTCCTGCTGCACTGAGTCATATTTCATTATTTATCATACACACATATATATATATACATTTATGTATACACCATTCAGTCTGTTGTGTCAATTATAGGAGAAACAGCAACAACTAAATATACTTTTAAATGACTTGTTAGCTCCTAGTGCTTTGTTAATCTGTTTACAAAGATTTCTATACAACTATTTTAAGATAAATGAAAATTAAAGAAAATTATTACAAATGACAGGGTTGTAAGGATTAAGTATGCAGCAATTATTCTGTTGTTTGTAGGTCTGTAGTGGTAAAGCAGTACTAGACTACATTATACCCTTACATTAGGGGATTATAATCACCTTGCATATAAATACAAGCACAGCTGATTACTGCCCAGGAGACTTTAATTGTAAAGCCCAAAGCTCAAACTCACTCATACCATTACTACTTACATTTTGACTAAATCTAACTCAATGTCCATCTACTGACATCTACTGACATGCTTTCAACCATCTACTTCAGTGGATGGACTTGATTCCCTTTGATTAAGACAGTGAGATGCAGTTGAAAACCTAGAAGAGGCAAGTATTTGCACCTTGAGTTAATTTTTTTGTTGTTGTCAAATTGCAATTCACAAGGTAAAGAATGGAATTCATTTACTCACTCAGTGCAAGCTTTGATCATGGAGTGCGTCACTGTTTCCTGTCTACAACACATCTTCAAGTAGAGCCTGTATGATAAAACGATCAAACAGGGCTCCACAGTCTAATGACGATCTCTGGAGTTCTTCTTCACATCAAGAATCTTGGGACTCTAATGGCTGCCAATTAGGATCCAATCCAAAGCCAGGCCTCATGAGTTAATCACCATCATCTCACATTAAACATTTATATGATGCATTACACAATTATACCTTAGGTGAAGGAGCAGGCGGTAGAGGCCTGCTGACCATATTAGCATACTAATAGTACATTAGGCTATTTTGGCTCCCCATGGTTACTGTTGTACCAGTCTTATTACTCTTCAGAGGGCCTTTAAGACCGCAAGGGCCACAACATGCATGCATCACACATACACAGTGCATATAACCAACAAAGACAGACAAGAATGTCATGAATGTCACAGTGAAGCAAGTTGAATATCGTTTCTCAGCACTGCTAGAGATCATTTCACTTTTTTCAATATGTTAAATTTATGCTTCATGAAGTGCAATGAAAAAGAAGAAATGTACCGAAGCCGCTTAAGATCATTTCCATCTTTCGCTATAACATACTGTCAACCCTCTTGGTCTCTTTAAATGCTTATTTAATATGCAAAATTTTAATGGACCAGCAATGTCCCTTTAACACATTTGTATCGCAGAAAACTGTTGGGAAGAGATTAACCAGATCCAGAATAAGAGAGGACACTGTTGTCCCAAAGAGGAAAACATCCCTCGTCAGCCAGCCTCCATAATAAGAGCTTCCCAGTTCTGACCATCCCTCCATTAAAGGGGCGTAATATCTCTTACCATTCTTTGCATGTAATTACACTTGGCTAAAAGCAACTAGACTGCCATCATGCTGTGTCACTGCATGGTTTTGCCTGCTCTCATTTGTTGGTTTTTGTGACCCCTCTGGCCTCTTCATCATCTGTGCAACAATGTGATGTCACACCTGCCAGAGCACAATACTATCACTGTAGGCCTCCCCCTGCTCCCAGAACAATACTTCCCAATTTTTGTGCCAAGGATTCCACAAGATATTGAAAACATTCCTTTCTTGCTCCTGTTGACATGACTGCATGACATCATTGTTGCAGAATTGTCAGCTGCACATTCATGCTGCCAACTTCTGCTCTACAACATCCCAAAGGTGTTCTGTTGAATTCAGATTCACGCGGGAGAAGTTCACTGAACCTGTGTTCAAGGAAACCAGTTTGGGACGACTTTCGTTCATGACGCAGCGTTATCATGTTGGAAGTAGCTATTAGAAAATGGTAAATAGTGGCCATAAAGGGATGAATATTATCAGCAACAATATTCAGA
Organism: Lates japonicus; assembly: GCA_033238685.1. Classification (NCBI taxonomy): domain Eukaryota; kingdom Metazoa; phylum Chordata; class Actinopteri; family Centropomidae; genus Lates; species Lates japonicus. Next base: position 33,257 of record BRZM01000087.1, on the reverse strand, counting down.
TAAGCTATGGCATTCAAACCATGAGTAATGGATATCAGGACCCAAAGTAGCTAAGAAACAGTCCAGCACCAAAATTCTGTCCAAATTTAATCAGCCAAATCAGGTCATTTAGGGTTTGAAGGTGCAGAAAGGGAAATAGGATAAATTATTCATATAACTTATGTCCTTGAAGCATACAAAACAAATAATTTTTGTTTCTATGCTTGACATTGGTTCTTAGGACTTTATTATTATACTGCTGCTCTTAATCGCTACAGCTGCTTCTCCATTGATCTGAATTGAACTGATAACACATCACACTGTTGTTGGTGTTAGGTCTGCTGGTGTTGACCACATTTTGGATCTTGGTCTGGCTAAAAGCTAGGTCTTCCCTTGGATGAGGTCTCTAAAAAATATTTTATCCAGTTAGTTTGTGTAGGTTTTTCACAAGTCCATTCTGGATTAGTCCAATTTTGTAAAGACCCTTTCTATAGTAGAGCAGGTAGGTAAGGAATGGGGTGAAAGTGTCAGAAATGTATAGGATGAGCAATTTGATTGGACTTTATTGTTCTAGAGAGTCTGAAGTACAGGTCAAATGAAATTCCAGACTGCCCTTTATCACTTGTTAGTGGGCTGACAAGCTCCTAGTCCTCAAACAGGTGTGTATGCTAAGTATATGTGTATTTAAGAACATCCTCTAAGAGGTCATCTATTATAAAGAATCTGAGCTGAGAGGGATTAGGCTGTGGCAGCATGGCAGTTGCCTGAGTGGATAAGGTACAGAAATGGAGCCTAAGTGGGAGACAGTGAGAATATGTATACAGTATCTGACAGGCAGAAGGAGATAAATCCTTGAGAGCGGCAGTGTACCTCTGCCTCCTGCTGCTAATTAGCCACTTCTAGAAAGAACATGGAGCAGATGTCTACTGAGCTGAGAAAACAACATATCCTCTTAAAACTTCTTCCACCCTTCATCTCCATTTTCATCTGCCTCCACTTCCCTCTGAGCTAATGATCATACACTAGCACCAGCAAAACAGATGAGGCAAAACACATTTATCCACACACACCAAGCATCCACACACACATGGCCACAGTAGGTGAATAAGGTGACGAATGACCCTGAGTTCTTTGGTTTTCCCGCCTGACTAGGTGTGTTTCAGACTGAGTAACAGCACAACTATCCAATATAAAGAATCTCTGCAGACAGCACTGCTACCATTCTTATCCGCTGATGACAATAGAAGAACACTACTACATTAGATCATATTAATTACAGCCAAATTTAGTTTTGTGGCATTTTCAGCCACCCATTTTGACAGTTGGAGAGTAAAAGGGAATAGGAAGATAGGGACAGCTCAGACACTTGTAGAATCAATGCCAAGGCACACTGAAGCTGTCCTGGTAGACACTAAGGGTTTTTTCTTTAATCCGTCATGCCTGTGTACACAAACACCACGGTGAAGTAGATACATCAGTCAGTCACATTCCGTGCAACTGGTTTTAGTCGTTGGGGCTGATCTCATCAAATACAAGACGTGGTAACCATTGAGGTGTCCCATCCATTCAACTACACTGACCAGCTGTCTGGTGCAGGAATGATCAACACTGGTTCTGCTTGATCTAAGTGCTGGGTTTGACCTGTGGATCAGCAGCATTATTATTGAAAGGCTGGAGACATCAAGGTATCTGAGGCCGCCCTGCCTGAGCTTCAAAATCAGTATTCACCAGTCTATCTTTCCAACAGGGCCCTCTGTTAGCCATCCACCAGGCAAGGCTGAAAAACTGAGGGGTGACAGGGCTTTGCCGTTAGGGCCCCAACGCCTGGAACAGTCATCAAACTTAGACTAGAAACGTCCCTGTTTACCTTTAAATCATCATCTTTTATCCTTTATTTCTACCATTACCTTTAATTAGTTGCTTGATTTGAACAGACGAATGTTATTTTATTTATTCTACTTTGGTTGTTTTTTGCTTTTATTTGTTCGATTTTGTAAAGCACTTTGTAACAGGTGTTTTAAAAAGTGCTATAAATAAAGTTATTATTTTTATTATTAATGGAATCTGCCTCCCACAGCATAGCTCCTGAGGAGCTTGGAAAGGATATGGGCACAAACTGCCTACACTGAATATTTAATTTGGAAATTTTAAAGCAAAATGATTTTCAATTAGTCTATGAGAATTATACAGGAAAACAATTGCTTAAATATATTGTCTATTATTAGAATTTATGGTGATCCATGGCAGCTGTTGACATATTGGACCCAAAACGCAACTTGAAAAGACTACTAAAGTCTTAAGGATACATCTCAGAACCATGACTGTCTTATTTGTTTGTTAAAAGTTCAGGAGATCACCTAAATACATTAGGATTCATGATATATAGTTTAGTTCTTTATTTCTTCGAGGAATCAGGCAGTCAGGCTAACCTTCCTCATTCTTTAGGAAAATCTCAAACCATCTCAGTAGTAGTGATCTTTGTGGATCAAACAGTGTGACAGAAGAAAATCATTGCACCGCTTGTAGGTGGGTGATGTGCTACTGGCCTGTTGTTTTAACATAAGTACTGTGGCCTGTCTGCATGCTGTGGACAGTTTTATAGCTGTTGGTGAAAGTGATGTTTTACCTCAAGCATGATTGCAGGGCATTCACTGTTCACAGCCTTCAAGATACTGGATGGACAGTGAGGCTGTAGCATGGCTACTAGTGTGGTGTCTGAGCAACTAACCATGAATTGAATTTGGATTCACCATGCGAGCAGCTAAACTAACTGAAAAAGTGATTTTTGTGTATTTCACACTGGAGAGATGTCTGATAATGGTTCTTGTTTCCACAGGGTACTGGTTTTAGTTTATCCTTTCTATATACACAGTCCAAGGCTTTTAGTGTTTCCACCACTTTTTTTTCCTTTGCTCACAAGTACTTTATCCTTAATCGCCTGTGAATGAGTCGTATTTGTCTGTGCCTAGTGCCTTGTCTATATTTCTGCAGCAGCTGACCTCATTTAGAGTAAATCCCAGAGGATCAATGCACACAAGCAGCGAGATGAATTCACTTTCATTTTCCAGGGTGAAAATATGCAAATGGAGCTGAGTTCGTATATTGATTTAACATCACATTTCCATTCAGCAGGAAAATAATAACTATAACAACAATCACCTCGTAGAGTTCAAGTATATGTATACTGGAAAAGTTCATTTGAATCAAGATGGTGATATCAACTATGCCGACAACTGTTTGAAAAGATTCTTTTGTTTGTGCATCCAACAAAGACATCTTCAGAAACTGTTGGGCATTATAATGATATACATATTTTTGTGTAATTCTGAGTAGGACCCCTCTTTGCCCCTAGAAGAGCCTGCCATCCACTGAACTCATGGATGGTGGAATCAGTTTGAGCTGCTGTGTGCCTTGTTACATGAGGTACTATACTGCTGGAAGTAGCCATTAGAAATGGTAGACTTTATGCACTGAGTTGCCACATGACTGGATGATTAGACATTTCCCAGTAATAAGCAGGTGTACAAGCGTGTCTAATAAATGGCCACCGAGTATATCACAGACTCCTAGATACTTGAGATTTCAAAGTAAATCATTAATACCAAGATTAATACTCAATGTATCTATTCCTTTATTATCTATAGATATCAAGCAAAGAAAAGTAAAGTTCATTTACAGCTGTATATTACAGGGCTATTGTAATATACTATAATTTTATTATAGTAATTTACACCAAATGATGTTTCGCTTAAAAACACACATACAGTGGCTTCAGATATACTACATGGAGAAAATTGTGATTGGCTGCTAGAGCAGCCTGTCTCTTCTTAGAAGTTTCTGATGCTGTAGAGATTGCCATATCAGCAGTTGAAGAGACTCAAGTAATCATCTCTTTTCTGTAGCAAACATCATGGTGAATGAATGAACGCGGCAGTGTTCTCCTATTGAGTCAGAACAGCAACATTTTTAATGGACTGATGTAGTGTCCTTTGAATGCACCACCAAGAATTTTGAAATGATGACAACGTGATTGAAAAAGGAGCCCATATTTCAAGTTACTTTCATACTGTAATGAAATCATATGAAACTATACATTGAAGATATTATATGTCTGGAGGAAAGGAATGGGGACTAAAATCTGATGGTATGCCGTTGAAAATGGTCACCAGTAAGTTTTGAAGTTAATTTTGTTGTTATGGAATAAAAACATCAAAAAGCATTTGAGTGGTCCTTAGCTTCAGGGATAAAAAGAAAATAACTGTGTGTTTAGCATTGTATAAGTATAAAATCATCACATGATGTTGTTGTCTGTGCAGGTAAATTGAAAACGATTAGAAAATGGCACATGGACACATTAACCAAAAGGTGGAATTCAAATCAACTTGATCAGATTATTTTCAACACAGATGAAATAAAGAATGCAACATATCTATTCTGACTAAACTGGTGGTGACATACACATTCACACACACACACACACACACACACACACACACACACACATACACACTTTTTATATATGTATTTCATCGAACTCTTTGAGACTTTACACTGTTGCATTTTCAAAGGCTTTGTCTGAACAAACAGGACTCTTTCAAAGTATTTGATCTCGGAGGAACCTACAGCCCTCTAAAGACATTTCTGCAACACTACACTGATATTACACACTTCAGAAGCTGCCTTTGAAGCATTTTGCCTTTGTTGTCACCTATCTTGTCATCTTCACACATCTATCACTATTATAATTACATTTTCCCTCAGCATCCAGAGAAAACACAAACACTGGATCCCAACAGGCCACTTCTTCCAGGCTTTACCGCAGATAATAACCTTCCACAATAGGAGGCGTGTGTGTGTGTGTTTCTCTGCCAATTAGAACTTTTTTTCGGTGAAGCAAACCAGGCAGGACTGACAGCACAGCTTGTTACAACAGCTACGGACAGCCGGGCAGGTCAAGCAGAACTCCTGTGGCAATGGTCCTACTAAAGAAATGAAGAACTGTTATGAATATAAAACCAGCACTCTGTCTACAGTTTATACTTAGTTCTGCATGAGCTGACATCATTTGAAACCAATCTCTTTCTTTCCAGTATCCTCAAAACAAACATAGTAACATTTGAATCATGTTGCTTACACTGCTGCTGACAACTTTCCAAAGAGCTGGTTACATTTTAGCAAACTGCCTAGACTGATAGATATTTCATACACAGTGAAAAAAAAAAACATTATATAAAATCTAGAGTTTGAATAGTTATGGTGTGTAGGCTTTCCTTCCTTCCTGTCTGCCAACTACGCCGCAATGGATCCCCTAAAATGTATCAGGTTTCAGGATCAGGATCAGACACGCTTTAATTCAACACCATGGTTGTGATGTACTAATCTAAGGTATCAGCATCACTACTCAAACTGACCTCACTAAGTAGAGTGGGTGTTGGCCATGCTGTGTCGCTGTAATTTCTCTCTATGTCACCAGCTGCATTAGTCTGGTGAGCTAACAGTAAGTAATGGATGAAATGAGCACAAACTTTACTAAAGGGGAGCTTTTTAGAATTGCCAATATTTGAGGCCCGTATGATGTTGTGGTTATATAGCGTGTCGCAGATCATGGCGGCACTTCATAATTGTGGAATGTTTGACCTGTCAAGTTTAGTGTTGTACTGCAGGACTGTCTTATTACTAGAATAAGTTACTTGTGTTTGTAGGAAAATATTGTACCATATTCTGTGTTGGCCAGATATGTATTATTGCTGATGGAAGGTTAATATGTTTCTTTATCTAGGAAAACTTCCTCTGTCAGACAAAAGGAGTGTACAACACTTAGTTCTCAGGGAGATAACAAAAGACAGCCCTGTGGTCTTTGTTGCTAAAGTCTTGAATTTGGTACAGGCACAGGACAGTTGTGGGGTATTTGTTTTAGGCCTTTGCAGAACACTCAGCCAAGGCTGTTCGCTTCCAGGAAAATAATAACAGGAACCCAAATTTTAGTATATGCATGTAATGTTCACGTACTGACACCAATGAAGGTATGAGAAAAGATGTATTCTCCAAAGCTTGTTTACAAGACTAATCAGCTGTTGTACAGTCATAGAACTGGATCAACTCTTTAGCCGTAGCTGTTTCTTTTAAAGTTTACTTTTTATTGCAGAATGGGTTTAGAAATTTGCTGTGGCAAAACAATACTTGCTAGAATGTAGATGAAGTAAACTACAAATGAAAACCATTTACATAGAATAAAAATGATATGACACGTGACATACTGAGGAAGATGCCTGCAGAAAATACATTTTTGATGGACCTCAACTATTTCCTTAGCTATCACAAAACACACCATATACCATGAGAAAATAGAAACATCTGGACTGAGTGGGAAACCAAAGCAAATAGAGGAAGAAGAGGTCAGAGCTATGGCCCTACAGCCCCTGGGTAGACCAGTAGATTCTCCAATGTTCATTGACAAAAGCAGGCATTACCTACAGCAGGTGTTGAAAGCTGCCAATATCAAGACCAAGGAAAGAGGAGTTGATTCAGGAGGAGTATGTAAGTCTAGGGTTGTAATTTCACAGTTTACAGGTTACAGTAACAAGAATGAAGGCAGAGGACAACCTCAGGCCAACAAATTGTAAATGTTCTTTCTATGTTCTGATAGAGTCTATAAGTTCTGCATATCATTTTGTCTTGTTTGTCTCTGTTGAGGCGCAAGTTAGATATGGTCCAAATGGTGAAGTTCTCAACAAACTTTCTTTCTACTATCAAACAGTTCAAAGTTGTTACAATAAACCAGCTCTCTTTATCATCAGTCCTCTCATCTTCTAACTGCCACAGTAACAGTTAATTAGAAAGACTTCCACCTGCCTAGGGAGCAGAGCATTCAGCATGCTAAGATTTTAAAATCTCACATGGCTGGTGCCTCTAGAATCCAGGGTGTACATCATTTGTCAAAACATAATTAAAAAATAATATTAAAAAATACTCATCATTGTGGAGTCTAATTGCCAGCATCTTTCCTATTGCCATCCCAGCTGATTTCCTTCATTGAACTATACTAGATTCTCACCTGATGTTTGATTATGGGAACTTGCAGTAAAACCCACAACCCAACAGAAATTTAAATTTCAGCTAGAATAAAGACTGAGAAAATATAAATTTTCCAATAGTATGTATGTATTCATGCATAAAAGAGCTGAAAGGTCTTTATCTGTCAAACATTTGTGAAGTTCAGGCTGACAGTTTCACATCTCACTCTCAGCAACATTGTAGACTGGTCTTTATTGTCTCAGCTGGTAGTGGGAGGCCCAGTCAAACCACAGCTGCTGGAACAAAGGCCCGCTGTATAAATATAGATGTTTTAATTTATTTATTTATATGACTGATTTATAAGAGCCTTTCCAAACAAATTCTAATTAGCAGGAGGGTCAGTTTCTTGATCTGCTGCACTGAGACAAAGGGAGGAGGAGGAGGACAGAAGGAAGATCAAGGAGTGAAGATCATTGATTTTTTTCAGTCCTCTTTCTGCTTCCTCTGTCCACCCAAAATCACTCTGTCACCCTTTGAGCTCTCTAAATTGCTATCATTAATGCTCTGAATTGCAGTTTTTCTGTTGCATCTCTCCTACTATATCTTCTTGTCATTAATGTGTTATGTACAACTCATTCTCCACTTACTTCCTCTATATCTCTGTAAATCTTCCTCTATTGATCTATTTTTCTGTCAGAATGCCTGTTTGATGTCATAACGTAAAATGTTGTATGGTCATCATAATGCAGGAATGTTGCATCATATTAAATAAATAGTTTATGATATCATTGTATGCAGTAATTATGATTTCACCACTGTTCACAGGAGGAGTATACAACCATGGGTCGTAAAGCTGTACCAATGCACACAATTTTAGAGCTAAATGCTAGTGTTAGTATGCTAGCATTGTCATTAATGACAATGTAAACATTTATATCATATCTGTGTAACAGATATAAGTGTTATGGACGAAATAATTTCTGACAGAGCTAGCATTTTACTAAAACCTAATAGTGTGACAGGGCATGTTGTTGGCCCCTTGTTTTTAGGGAAACAATATGCTATTTCTTAGTATATTGTGTAAGTATGTCCTGTTTAAATAACTTAAATAACAGCTGGTACACACCATGCCGCCTCCCCAGGTGCCTAGAAGCAGAAATCTGTACAGAAACAAGCCGGTGTAGACTCAAACGGAACCTGTCCGCAGTCAAGATTATTCACTAAAATGGTTTGTCCTGTAAACTTTGTCTCGCAGGCTCTTAGATCTTAGACTTGCGGTGATAGAGTTACCGCTCAAATGTCTTATAGTTTTGTTAATGATGAACTTCCTGTACAGTTCCAGTTCTTTTCTCCTTTATCGGTTTCATCTTCTCACCTCTCTTCTTCCTGACAACTTTCCATTTCCGCACTCCTCCTACCTCTCTGACAGTCATCCAAACTCCCTCTGCCTGTCAACCAGTTAGCCTTTGGGGATCCACTGGCAGCTGTTGAGGTTTAATTAAAGCTTAAATTAAATCAGCAGCAGCTTAATCTTCCATCGTAAACAGGAGATGGGGACTAGGAAGGCAGTCATGATGCTGGCAACATCCCATAATGCCTTGTTGCAAATCCCATAAGAGTTCTAACCTTCTTACACGGACAAATCTCAACTCTTCTCTCTCATATTAATGGCACTTACATTGTATTTTTGTTCTGGCAAGTTGCCAGAAATTGTTTTGTCTGACGCAGGAGGGCTGGAAAAGAAAAAAAAAAAATAGGCTTTAAGTGGGTTGATCATCTGTGTGAGTTCCAGGGATGATCTGATTTACTCGATTACAACTCTCACTCTGTCTTCAAAGAGTGAGGAAGGAGGGAGACGCTCTACCCTCCTCCTGCGTAATGCTTCTTGCCATCCAACAACAACCACAAGTATTCACACAGTCGTCACCTCATCATGGCCTCATTGAGCACACTGCAGTCTCCCAGAGTAATACTGACCTTGTAATGTTTCTGATAGAAAGAGGAAATGGAGTTGCGGATTGGGGGGATGGGAGGGCGGAGGGGAGTGGAGGGTACTTCCATGCTGACTGTGTCCCTCTCATTGTGAATATGGATTAATGTCATACTTTGATAACAGATTGACTTGACCCCAGTAACTTACTTGCTTTTGTCTGGCGTCTGGAGGCACATATGGCATTCTCACTGCTAATAACTTTCATTCAGAAAAATCCACAGGATTTTCATGTACCCTACTAAAAGTACTAAATTCTATTCACATCTACCTGCTCCATAGCTGTTTTTGAGGCTCAACCCAAGATTGAAGCTATTAGTCCCAAATATCACATAGTCTTCTCAAAGTCATGTCCTGGTCAAACTACAACATACAGATATCATGACAATCAAACCTTTAAATGTAATAAGGTTGCACTGGATTAATCCTTAAGAAAATGTGATCTTGATTCATACATCTATGCAATGTCATTCCTAAATGACGGCGATTCACTCGTCCCTATTTCCCTATGTATTCAGGGTCATGCTGCATTCATGTTGGACTTGTTTACTTCCCAACAATCACACTTTCTGTAGCAATCACATTCTGTACAGTGTAAAGCGGTATGCTATAACGCTACTATTCAAACATACAACCCAATTATCTCTCTCTCTATTTCTCTTTGTAATTCATAGCCAAGTTTCAACCTTGACACAAAGGAGTTAATATGAGGAGAGGATGCTAGCTTATACTGAAAATGAGCACATTCCAGCATCTGAACTTTCTCAGGTTAAACTCTGACAATGATGTACTAATGTAGAAGCAACAAGCTTTGGCATCACATATGCACACTGTTTTTTTTTTGTTTGTTTAAAAAATCAGAAGAAAATAAGAATCAATAAAAGAACTAGCCAAAATTGTGCAGCCCTAAAAAGTAATATAGATAATTGAGGCAAACATGAAGGTTAGTAGCTAATGCAGCCTGACCTTCAATGGTCAGATCTTGCTGGAAACACATTTAGGCCAAAATGAGACTAAGATTCTGGCAGCCATGCTAGTGGCTTTGTACAGCAGCACTTTTAGCTAAATGCTAACATCACATGCTAACATCGCTGCTGGTAGAGTCATCATCAGTATGGTTCTTAAATCCTTGAACACTGACACTGTTCATTCATACAAGAATACTGCATGTTTTAAAATCTTGGATATTTCAACTTAAAAGCCGCTGTATCACACAAATACCAACTGACTGTATTTCCAGGTTTGCGTAACAATATTATGATATGCCTTGTCATGTGATGTGGTTATATACAGGAAAGAAAAGGAAAAAGTGAACAAAGACTAGATAATCTAATTTTGTTTGTTTGTTTATTATACTTGCAATATTATATTAAATGAAATGGAGCTGTCCAGTGCACAGCTTTAAATACATTTCCTGCAATTCATCAACAACATATTTGGGTATAATTGTAATATTTTAGACCTCCACCAAATAAATTTTGTGGCTCTGAGCAGAGTTTTGGCTGTACTACAGTGTGTAATTAGGAACCACAAAGAGTGAGTGTGGGGTTCAAGAGGTTAATCTGGCTGTAATCAAAATTATTAATGCATGCAAACACACCCTCAAATAGAGAGAGACAGAGAGATTCATCTCTAGCTCGCTGGGCTTCATCCACTGAAATTTACTACCAGAATTCACTTGCCATACACTGTACAATTTTGACATATACTTGACATACATTGGTTCTCCTCAAATCCATTTTCCTGTAATACAATTAAAGAAAATATCCTAGGTGATCTCAGTAGAAAATCCCTACTTAAATTTCACTCAGCAATCTTCTAGAGCCAAAATCATCCTAGCTGACTCCTTGCTCTACTAGCTTCTGTAATCGAGGGCAATCTCCTCATTCAGCATTTTCATCATCCAAAAAGTCGTGTTTCTGGACTGTGTGTGTGTGACTCAGTTACTGTCCTATCCCAGTCAAGTCAGGCATTGACTATGGCAGCTGCTATAAGAAGTTTACCATCACGCCTTCTAATATTTTTATAGAACCAGCTCACTGTACTTGGGCCTGATGGCATCACCGCCATCACTGCATAGCCCCATTGCAGAAACCCTTGGATCATTTCTGACCAAGACATGTCCTACACACATGTTTTCTCCACCTGCACAATACTGTTAAAATTCGAAACATCCTGTCTCACAGATGAAACATTATTCCATAAACTCCTATCATCAGACATCCCAATACCTGTGAAAAGTTTCCAGTTGATCCAAAATGCTGCAGCGTGAATATGGACAGTAAATCTAGAAAAATAGATCATATATCTCAATCCACGATAGAATTTAAAATCCTTCCTCCTTATATACAAAGTCCTTCAGACCAAGTCTCCATTGTGATTCAAAGAGCTTATAGTTCCCTATTATCACAATAGAACACTTTCCTCAAATGCAGGTTTACTGGTGGTTCTGCAAACTCAGAAACTAACTCTAGATTGAACTATCCCTTAGTTATGCTGCTATAGACTGCTTGGGAACTCCCATGATGCACTGAGCAATTCCTCTCTTCTCCCAGTCTATGCATTTATATCACACTACTGCATGTCATTAAAGTTGTGTCCTCTGCCCATAGTTTGTGGCTTCTCCTCTCTGTCCTCATTCTGCAGGTTTGACCGCAGATCTGCCACTAACAATCATCACTCATCATCATTTATTAATAATATATTACATTAAATGTATTATTGATTTTTTAAAAATAGTAATAGCAGTATTTGGTGCTGATATTATTGGTATTAAGCAACTACTGTCATTATAACAAGCAGTCCCTGTTTCTGCTTCCTCCTCCATATTCACCTCAACCTGATTGGTTGAGGCAGACGCCAGCCTGTCTGAGGTTTCCTTCTCGTTAAAAAGACGCTTCTCCTCCACTGTCACTGCGCTTTACCATTGTTGGAAATATCTTAGGTTTCTCTATAATGCTGTCAGGTCTTGAACCCACTGTAAAGAGCCTGAGATAATGTAATGTGACTTGGGTGCTATATAAACAAATTGAACTGAAAATTTGAATTGAACCTTCTTCCAGGCCCATAAAAGTGCTCTGTATTAACAGATGAAATGTGCATCATTCACCTCTACAAAATTCCATTCATTGAACTCTTGTGTGTGTACATGTGTGCGCTGCCTCAGAGGTAGTAATACACCACCTGCAGCCGGAGTAAAACTAGGATCCAAAGACAATCCAAACACTAAAGTAAAGCCGCTCCCCATCTGACTGCACTTGTTATTTGGCTGTGGCAAGAAGAAACACAACAACACTGAGGGGGAGAGGAGACACTAAAGGCCTAAATCCTGCAGAGAGACATCTGTATCCTCCTCATATGTTACGGCCTGCTCCACACTGACATTATCTAGTGCAGTAGCCTTTCAAGTAGCTTTGCACCACTGCTGCCATTGGCGGTTGCGGCTTAGTAACTCCTGCGTGTGTGAGTTCTTGCGCATTAAGGGTTATCATAGCGGCTGAGCTAATCTAGAGGAAGACATAAACAGGTAAGAGCAGAGATGAGGCCGGACACCGACGGGCCGAAACTCATTCCCGGCCAGAGGGGGCAGGAGCGGATCAGCGTGATATTGCATTAACCACATCTACACACACACACACACACGCATTTCGCGTGCGCACACACACACACACACACACACACACTGATGTCATTATGGAAATGTCTTTAAAATGTCTACTTCCCAAAAATAAAGAAGGAGCCAGGGTGCCCACAATTTTATGTGCAATTAAGGATTATTAAAATTATTAAGGTTATGCCCACTTTCTGCTCATTTCAAATAAAGTGGCAAACCACTGGCTTATTTACAACCCTTATCACCCAATGCTCATGCTTCTTGCCTTGTCAGACTTCTTTACAGCAACGCTACCACGCTCCCCAGATCTCAACAATTAACTCTGAATGAGCAGAATGTTAATGTGCCATCACTTTCATTCAAAATATTAACTCAAGTTTCGCCCCACAGCAATGTTTGATGGTATTGCAGCAATACCATGGTATTGCTGTGGGCAGAGCCTTTGTACTCAGTGGGGGCAGTGGTAAATCCATATTGCAGCAATCCTGTTGCCATCAACAACTAGAGTATTGTTACTCCCTATAATACAGAATGACAAAACTAATAAGCCAGGGCTGAACAGATAATAAACAATCATTGGGCAATGTGTAGAGGCATCTTTCCTTTAATATAAAATCAATTCTATATAACACTATTTCATGCAAAAGCAGTTAGAAACAAAGTACCGTAGATGGAAAATCTGTGATAGGAGGCACGTTTGCTGGGTGTAAGTGCTTTAAAGCAACATTACTTAGCAGCAGAGGCACCAAATGAACAAACCTACACTTAAATATATTTTATGATTAGGCTACATGGGATGCATTTGAATTAATGTGAACAAATCATTTGTTAGTCCCAACTCTTCCAACGTGATTTTTAAAGTGACAGTCATAATGTTAATCTGTATAAATAATGGCCAAAATGATAAAATAAGATGTCAGTTTCCACAGACTGAGTCTTTCTTTAATGTCAACCAACTTCCAACAACCTCCATAGTTTAACACATAATTTTGAGAGATACACCAATACAAAGACATAGTGCCTTTGTATTTACTAAGCGTAAAAAACTCTCATGGCTTAACAAAGTGAATAAATGGATGCACAAGAGTAGAGCCGGCATTTAAGTTCATTGTACTCCAAATTCATCTTTGATGCAAATAATTGTAAAGATAATTCCCAGTCTCTCAGTTTTAATGCGGGTAGCAGTCACTAAGTTTATTTTGACCAATACACCGCTCAGGGACAGCAAATTCTGTTGCTGGGTCACTGAAACACTTGCCACGGATTTTGTAGGACCAAATAATCTCTTAATTTCAAAAGGTTCCCAAGTTCTCAGGTAGAAATAGGCTATTCTCTGACTTAAACCTTAAAGAGTACTGTAAAAATAAATAAATAAAGTTTTACATTCAAATGAAAATTTTAGTTAGAAGTTTGAATCATTTTTGGAAATATTGTCACATTCTCATCAAGAAGAAATGGCAATCCATGGAAGGAGACCCACATAGTTCATACTCATATTTGAACAGCCCCAGTCAGAGTGACATTTGGCTAATTTATAAGTGACAGATGTGCCCCAGGGTGGCTTCTGCCTAAAATAACCTCTATTGCTAGATTAAACTCAACACACACACACACACACATACACAACTCCCTTGCACAGTGTTATCAGCTCACCCAGCTCCAGTGGCAGCTCGCTAATTCCAGAACATTCCAGGCTGGCCATACAGCAGGGAGGCTCCCAAAACATCTGAACTAGCTTTGCATACAGACCACATAAAGGCATGTACATACGTGACTTATGCAAATGTATGGAAACACATGCCGAAACATACACTCTCTTAGAAAGCCAGAAAACAGCGCTTTAGTTTTGGCTGTAAATTGCAGCTTGTACTGACCCAATCCCCCTTCACCACTTATAACACACACCCACACACCACACCTAATTTTACTCCCACTGACTCTACAGACGTGATAACATCTTTTTGTCTGGCTCACAGCAACATGTGGACCCAATGATAACACTAACACTAAAACATCCCTGTTTGAATGTGAAAATTCTTTTTCAGATCAGAACACTGTGCAGCATTGAAGATACTGTTCTTCATGTCTACATCATTGCTGACTCATTTCCACAGCATACCTCTTTAGATTAATCAGCGCATGCTTCCTACCCAGACAGTCATTGGTTTCTGGTATATCAGCCACTTTAAAATAAACCTGCATAGATACCAGATACTCTTGTACTACCGTAATATCTACTTGCTTTTGGGCTTATTAATTATTTTGAACATGCTGTACTGTACAGTAGAAGAGTAGGAAGATCTGAGGAGAAATTAGGTCAGATAGAAAATGTTTTAGATCATTGGTTTTAGAGCAATTTAAACTTTAATGAAGAATTTGATTTCAGTGTTGCGTTCTGATTTGATGTTTTTAATTTTTCATTTTGTAAGAGGTATGCAAGACTATCTGATGTTTCTATGGTATCATTATTTATGGGTATTGCACCAGGAAAATGTGTTTCTGTTTCTTTGTCCACATAGTGTCCTGCACCCATGTTTGTACACACAAAGGGCTGCTGGAACCACTGAGATCTCCCACACCTGGCACCTGTGGACTGCACCATCGAAGTCAATTACAATAAAAGCAGTTTACAGCTGCATCCACTGTTGTTGCTGTTTCAGCCTGTGAGTGGTTACCACAGCACAATTACTCACTCTTCCAAGTCATTCATTTATTTGAACTTTGTCTCCTCAAGACTGGCACTGCGTTCTCACAAGAGGTTCACTACAAGGAGTTAAGTAAGTATAATGTTTGCCGATGGTTACCATCTCAGGGGTTTAGAGTGTTAGCATGCTAACATAAGTAGTAGAATTTTTTTTAATTTCAAGTTACAAATCATCCAGTGGTGCTGGAGGAAAGCAAGTGTCTGTTGACCATCAATGTCTGCACAAATGTCATGGTAATCCAAAGATGCCATGTTTTCATGGGTTAATAATGGCATAGACTGTGCCTGCGTTCTTTTATTCTCTTTGCCTACTGCCAAGCCCTGAGGAAGGTCTGTGACTTCCAGTGAAACTCTAGTGTGGAGGCTGTAAAAGTGAAAGAAAAAATGACTAGATGTCTTCTGTGATGGATTATTTATCTGCAGCAGTAGTTTCAAGTCTCTGCAGGCTGATTTTCCCAGTGCACTGAAAGGAATTAAAACTAAAGGCTGCCTGGGAGATAAGTGAAATCACTCTAAAAACTGATGGTGTACTTGGAAAATGGTTGGTAATGTAAATATGTGATTTGTAGTTAATGGGGCTAAAAAATACAAAAACAAGTAAGTATGGTCCATTAAAAAAGAGGGAAGAAGTGTAATTGGCCTGCTGAAATGGAGTGTGTTTTATCTGAAGTTCACTGCTCTAGGCATCTGTCCTCCATTATCACTGGTATTTTATAAAAGGACCGAGCAGAGGATGGAGAAACATCAATAAAGTAAGTACCAGCACAGTGTGCTAGTAAAAAGTGGGACACGGATAATGGCATCTTGTGTGCCACAGGCGACACAGGGAATGGATGGTCAACTGACTTCATTTAGAATCTACCCATAAAGGAAACATCCCCTCTGATATTGTGACATTGTTAGATCTGCAGTCTGTTGTGGTCTAGTGTGAACTTACAAGAGATGTACACTTCGTCTCAATCCTGCTTCACTGAATGGAGGCAGGTTATCCTCATTATAAATCATTTATTCTAAAAGAAGTATCTGAAGAATGTATGACAGCCATTCTAACACACTGTAATACTAGCACAAAGAGCTAATGCTTTTACCCTTGGGAGACACTAAAAAACGTCTTAAAGGATGTCATTGGCATCACAGGTAATAAAGCATTCTTTGAATTCTTCTGTAATCACTGTTTCAATATCACAAAGATGTGCATTGTTGTTTACGTTCGAAATAAACTGTAGACTTCAAATTCAGGTATATTGTCAGCTTGCTCGCGGAATTTGAAGCCATGCTTCAGTGCTTTCCAAGCTTGTGTAGAAAAGCGTACATGGGCCCAAAAAGTCAACCAGAGACACTGGCATATTTCTGGTGGATTAACTCTGAGCCTTTCTAGATTTGGCTTCAAACATGCACTGGCATGTGTTTGATTGGCTAACTTTTGGCAATTTGATTTTCAAGAACTGACACCCAAAACCTGCCAGAGTCCCAAGTCAGTGAGGGAAAATCCAAGCTGAGTCTCAAAAGATTTAGTTCATGGTCCTTAAGAGTAGGTCCAAGTCACAATAAGGTTTATGTCCTTGAGCACAAGTCCAAGTTCAAATCTTAAACTACACAAATAAATGTCTTTAGGTCTCTATGTCCTTAAAGGCCCGTGTATGTAGGTAGGTTTATTTTTTTTATTGTTCCAGGACTTGAGTAGGTAAAAACCTGATGTTTGAATGTGTTTCGTTTCGAGTCTCAAGTAAAGTCTCAGAGCAGTCGAAATTAAGTCAAATTGCTGGTCAAAAGTTTGGGACAGACTCAAGACTCTCTCAAGTCTCAGTTCCTTGAGGGCAGGTCCATTTAGTCCACTGAAGAACGTAAGATCACATCACCAGCTATAAAATAAGTCCAATAAAATAAATAAAGCGTGGAGTGTCCGATGTTTTTGGTTAACTTCAACTTTTACCTACATTATCCTCAATATTTACATTAATGTCATCCTGACCCAAACCCAAAACTACAATTAGTCCTGCATGAAGGTGATTTAAAGTGATGATGTTTTGGCACAGATGTTTCAATTTCAGTATAAAAATCATTCCATATGGATAAAAGTACACAACACCTAATGCATACATTAAAACAAACAGTTTTCCTTATCCAAGCTATTTGCTATTACAGTTTCAGGGGGAAAAACAGTTTTGTCTCCAAAATAAAGTGTCCATGGTTGCAGTGGGTAGTTCCCTTGGCAAAATGAAGTTTACCTGTGTAAATATAAGCAGCAAAGAATAGTTGGAGACTATGTGCATGCTCAGAGGACCATGGGCCACATAAATCAAGATAAGAAAAAACACAAACAAAACATAAAAGAAAGCAAAAACTACAGAGTGCTTATTAGATGAGAGGCTTCATGTAGAGCACCAGAGCATCATAGAGCGCATTACCCAAACACAGGATGCCCGCCTCTTTGACCAGCATGGCGAGGTGCCCAGCAACAAACTGATGGAACAGAGACCATGCAGAGACTGTGGGGGGGGCAGCTAGAGTCCTCAGAGGCACACACACCTACACCCTGAGAGACAGAGAGGAAGAAGAACAACGTATTTCATAATGACAGAAGATTCAGATTAGCTTCAGCCAAATCACAGAGATGAGTAATTAATTTATATATTTTTATATTGACATTATCACAATCCAAATCTAATATATTTTAGAATTGGCATTTTTTCTACAGCCTTAACTTGCCTACCTACATGTTTGTACTTTTAATACTGTATCTGCTGGACACCAAGTCGATCTGACATTTATTACAGCTCAATGTGTAATATGTATCTGACACACCGCTTTGGCTGCAGCTTATTTTTTCATGAGCAAATGGATCCAGATACTGGAGGTGATTGAAAAACCTGATTGAAAACTGTATTTACGCGGAGTAAACTTATATTACTGATATGACATGAATAGCTAAGTTTAATGTTGGCCTGTCATCAGGGTTACCTGATTAAGAATGTATTTCTTTGTATAATCACTGGTGATGTTTGTCTTTGACCAGTAAAAAGGAGTGGTCAGCACACATATCATTAAAACCAGAGAACGCTAGTTTTTGGCTTAATAAATTGTTAAACAAGGAATCAGCTATAATATTATTGTTGAATGACTAATTCAATAAACAATTAATCAGAACAGCTTATCATAAGTTGGGTAAAGAAAACATAAGTTAGAAGCACCACTAAGTGACACAATGAACATGTACACTATTACTAATTATAGGAGGTTGCCAAATATTGCTAACTAGTATACAAGCTAGTATTATCAGCCTTAAGGCCTGCTCATGAAAGTTTATGAAGTTCATGCTATCTTGTCCACCCGGTAAGCCTATCCTCACTGGTCCTCAGGGCAGACTAATGTCTTTTACATGTGTGTCCACATATGTGTGTGTGTGTGTGTGTGTGTGTGTGTGGGGTAGCGATTATCTTACCTAATATAGGAGAGGAACGTGAGCAAGAACAGATGGTGGCCAAGACATCAGCCCCGCCTATATACCAGACACCTGTAATATTACAAAGATTTTGAAGATTATTCATGTGTTGACAGCTCTGCTGTGGAAACACTCCTGGGATGTTCATGTGGAATCTGCCTCTGAGAAATGTTTATACCAAACCAGAGTAGAACTACTGTGATTATGGTCGGCAGGTGCCCATTATCACCGCCAAGAATGAGTATTAACATTTTCAGGGATGGATGCCCAAACATCTGTGTTGTTTGAGAAGTCATCTTTGAAGTTGAGTATGGATAACAATGAACTGAGAGAGAAATTACTGAAACTGCTTGTGTGTGTTCACAGTCCTTACAGCATCTGACAAGACAGAACTCCTCAAACTTACCTAGGGACACTAAGAAAAATGTTTATCGACAGCAGCCTCTACATTTTCCATAACGACTCCAGAAAAAATCACGCTATTTCTAAATGCCTGTTTCAATGATACGCCCCTGTGAAGTGGTACATCTTGCAACAGCATTTGAAATACTTTGGTGGGTGTGTTGGGATACAACACAAACAGCTGTTAAGTTATTAGAGAGGTATCTTGCTCATCTGACTATTTTTTAAAACTCTGAAGCCCGCCATCCAAATGATTGTCCATTCATCAAGTGGAGAATCACTTAAAAACTGAATGCTGCCTTCTGCTCGTATACATGAAGAGTCAGAGGATAAATTCAACAATTTAGGATTTATCTTCTGAGACCTTGAACATCTGTACCAAATTTATCAATCCACTCAACAGCGTCGTTGAGGACAATTCACTAAAAGCCTAGAATTTTAACCAATGAAAGGTCAGATCATTATGATTCATCCTTTTGGGGACCATGCGAATATCTGAACAATATTTCATGGCAATCAACCAGTGACTGTTGAGATATTTAATTTTGGACCAAAGTGGCTGGACTGACCACATTAAGGTAGTAGGGTAGAGTTAAAACCAGCTCTTCATCTTGTTTCACAGATTTAGGTATTACATGCATTATTCGGGTTTCCAGTGTTTCAATAACTTCATAGGCCATTTAGTAGATAGGCACGTGTTGACT
>BRZM01000087.1:0-13309 GCA_033238685.1 Lates japonicus | reverse complement strand
ACAAACAGCTGTACTGGCACAAGGTGCAGCCACATACAATTGTGATGTCTGAGTACTCTACAAACATCTGTACTGTCACAAAATGCTGACAGCAAACAGCTTCTTCGATGTCACAAGTGCCACCTGAAACAGCTGTACTGGCTAGAAAGTACCTGACCACTGCTAACCAGAGTGTGATGTCTGATACTCACCACAAACAACTGTACTGTCACAAAGTACTGACAGCTGGGGGACATCACTAGTTTTACTGACCGCACTGCAGTCTCTACTGATACTGAGTACAAACAACTGTACTGTCCCAAGAAGTACTGACCATAACCAGTACTGATGACAAAGTACTCCTACAAACAACTGTACTGTCACAAGTGCGGCTGGACATCACTGGTTTTACTGACCCATTGTGAGTGCTCACAAAGTACTGGGCTTTGACAACTGTACTGTCACCGTGCAGCCACAACAACTGTACTGGCACGAGTACTGACCACCAACAGCTGTGCTGGCTGGTACTGACCACCCAACAGCTGTGCTGTCACAAAGTGCTGACAGCTGGGACATCACTGGTTTCTGGCCATGTTGTGATGTCAGTAACTGCGCTGAAACATCTATGCTGGCTGGTACACCCCAGTACCAACAGCTGTGCTGTCACAGAATACATGCAACCAGTGTGGTGTCACAGTACTCACCTGAGCAAATGCTGTCTGGTGACAGCTGGGACATCACTGGTTTTTGGCCACATGTTGCTGGGTGTCACAGAGTGCTGAGCTGAAACAGTATTGGCTGGGAAATTACTGACCACATACAATTGTGATGTCACCAGTACTCACCACAGACATCTGTGCTGCTCACAAAGTACTGACAGCAGGCAACTGTGATGTCACAAGTACTCACCACAGAGCAACTGTGCTGGCTGGTACAGCCCGCAACCCAGTGTGATGTCTAGAGTACTCACCACAAACAACTGTACTGTCACAAGTGCAATAGCTGAGACATCACTAGTTTTGCAGCCACATATTACTCGCAGTGTCACAAGTGCATTGCAAACATATACCCCATCACAATGTGTGCATGGGTGTGATGTCTGTTCTCACCACAAACAACTGTACTGCTCTGCAAAGTACAGCCCAGCTGGGACATCACTGGTTTTGGCCACATATTGTTGTGATGTCACGAGTACTGAGCACAAACAGCTGTACTGTCACAGAAGTACTGACCGCAACAATGTACTGGCACGAGTACTGACCACCAACAACTGTGCACAAGTACTGACCACCCAACAGCTGTACTGTCACAGTACTGATAGCTGGGACATCACTAGTTTACTGACCACATATTTAGAGTGCTCAGAGGTACTCTTGTACAAACTTATCTATACTGGCACAAAGTACGGCCACAACAACTGTGCTGTCAAAGATACTGACCACCGTGATGTGATGTCACAAGTACTCACCACAAACACCTGTGCTGTCACAGAAGTACTGATATAACCAGAGTGTGATCA
The DNA here is from genome assembly GCA_033238685.1 of Lates japonicus. Classification (NCBI taxonomy): domain Eukaryota; kingdom Metazoa; phylum Chordata; class Actinopteri; family Centropomidae; genus Lates; species Lates japonicus. Next base: position 11,811 of record BRZM01000087.1, on the reverse strand, counting down.
CAAAGTGGCTACAAACAACTGTACTGTCTGAAATTACTGACCATAGTTGTGATGTCTGAAATTACACAGGCACAAACAACTGTGCTGTCTGGGGAGTGCACGACCACCAACAGCTGTACTGTCACAAGTACTGGCACAACAGCTGTGCTGGCTGGGGGTGCGAACCACCAACATGACTATTGCTGGCTGAAAGTGCTGACCCAGCTGGGACATCACTGTTTTTAGTGACCACATATTATTGTGATGTCACAAAGTACTCACCACAAACAACTGTACTGTCACAAAGTACTGACAACTGAGACATCACTGGTTTACTGACCACATATTGTTGTGATGTCAGAAGTACCTTGTAAAACATCTATACTGGCACAAAGTACTTATTTTGCCAACAACTGTACTGTCACAAATGCAATACAATAGATGCTTGATGTACAGTACCACCACAAACACCTGTACTGTCTGAAATTTTGATGCCAACAGAGTGCTTGATGTCTAGAAGTACTCACCACTATGGCTATTGCTGTCCTGAAGTGCAATACTTAATAGATGAAGTGTCACAGTACTCACCACTAGCAACTGTATCTGCAGTACTGAGCTGAAGCATCTGTGCTGGCACAAGTGCGGCCTCAAACATCTGTGCTGGCACAAGTACTGACCACCAACAGCCTGTACTGTCACAAGTACTGATGACGAACAGCTTCCTTGATGTCTGAGTCTCTGGAAACAACTGTGCTGTCACCGAAATTACTGGTGAGTCTGTTTTAAGTGACCACATATTATTGTGATGTCACAAAGTACTGAGCACAAACAACTGTACTGTCACAAAGTACTGACCACATACAATTGTGACATCACAAAATTACTCTACAAACATCTGTACTGGCACAAGTGCGACATCAGAGCATCTGTACTGGCTGAAATGCAGCCACCAGCAGCTGTGCTGTCACAAGTACTGGCCAGCAAACAACTGTGATGCTCACCAGTACTCACCCTGACAACTGTACTGTCACAAAGTACTGGGTGAGAATCACTATTTTAGTGACCACATATTATTTGTGATGTCACAGAGTGCTGAGCACAAACAACTGTACTGTCACAGTACTCTACAAACATCTTTGCACAACTCACAAGTACAATACAGCCAGGTGAAGTGTCACAGTACTCACCACAGACAACTGTACTGTCACAAAGTACTGGCTTGCAGCACCCAGCTGGGTGGGTGGAAGTTGCTTTGTAGCCTTGGTCCTGGTCCTGGCCACAGGCACATAAATTGGGCGGTGGTCGCTGAGGGGTATCTTGGGGAATATCCCGGTTCCCCTGGAGCCAGGGGTGGGAAGGAGCTGGTTGGACTGGCATGATGTACACAGCCCAGCTGGGTCCATCTGCAGCTGGACCAGCAGTCTGGGAGGACAGGCTGCCTATCTAGAGTGGGGAAATTTACATAAAACAGTGGGAATTAAGCGTAATCTGATCATGTTGGTATCCAAGAGTAGCTTATCTATGTCACAGGTGAATATACTAGTGTTTTACCAACCCTGAATCTTGCCTCATTAACTTTGCGTACTGCTGTTTATAACAGACTGAAACTCTATCCATTCTCTGCCAAACTTCTGCAAAGGTTCAAACGTACTAAATATCATATCTGATGCATAATATAGTGAGATTACATTTATAGTATGTAAAACGTGCCTGCAGTCACTAAGTCATACCAATACTTTAGGGTGAATCTGGAAGTGTGCAGGGTTAAATTGGACCCTATGTTATAACTCTGTGTTGAGCATGCTGTATTTTCAATGGACTGTATTCTGACTTCCAGGGGCAATGGTGGCAGTGGAAAGCTTTTGGAGTGCACTGAGCGAAACCTTCATGGTATTCTTTAATCACTCTTGGCTTATATTTGCCTCATCGTCATTTACGTCTAGTCCGTACTGGATTTTCCATTGATATTCTTATTTTAGTTATTAAACCGGGGCCATATCACTTTGGTAGAGGCATTCTATTTCATCTCTTTGTTTTTGCAGTTCCAGATTTACAGTGCTTTGAATGTGGAGAGGAAACTGTCCAGAAACCAATTTCGATGTCTTTTTTATCATTACTGAGACTATCGGGAGGACACAACACATGACAACAGCTACAATCAACAGAAATCCTCCCAATATCATGCCAATTACTTGTAAGACTTTGCGCCAGGACAAATTACTAAGCCATTCCCATATTTGGGCAAGAGCTTGAGTTTTGGTGTTCCAATTTGAGCTGGTCACATGTTCGTCTTTTAGAGTTTTTAAGTTAGCTAATAGCTCAGTAAGGTTACCATCCTCTCCGGTTACCATTGGTATGACTGTGCAGCATTCATCACCAAAATATGTACAGACACCGTGTTCTTCAGCCATTATTCTATATAGGACAAACCTATTTTGTAAAGCTATCTGAGTGGTGGCATGTAGTTGTGAGCTAATTCCCTTCAAAGCTGAAATAGTCCAATTAAGGAATCGTTGTTGGTTATACCAACTGCTATTGCGAGCTATGTATTGTGCATTCATTAGAGTCCCAATTACTGGTATCCAGCCTGTCCCTTGTCCTGATTTAATCCACTCTTCTCCTATTGCCAGATGTTCGGTGGGCACACCGATCGGTTCCTGATTCCATGCTATGTATATATTATCATCTAACGTTGGGTTTTAATACACGCTCAGGTTTGGTAATGCTCCGGGTTATTCTTTGTCGACTAGTTTTGGTTCTCTTATTTGTTTGGTTAAGGCTTTCAGCAGGTTGTTTCCATCCTCCGGCTTCACCACCAATTACTGTGAGTTGTCCTGTAATCATGACAGGTGCACATACCCCTGTCCAGTTTTGAGGTAATGTAACTTTCACCTGTTTATTGTCATTACATAACCAAAACACATCTGCTATTGGTCTTGTACCATTACTGAACGAGGGAAACAGGAACTTAGCGCGCAGTGTGTTATTTTCTTTTAAATACAAAGTATCTCCTCCTTCTCCCCATATCAGGTGTTCACGTTGTACGGTTTTACCCTGTGCACTATACATCATATATGACTTGACCCTCTCCCTCTTATTTTTTCCCGTCTTAGTTGTATTTGTAGCTGTTCTAAGTCTCTTTGGTATTCGCAAACCATCTGTAATCAAGCTGAAAACCATATTTGGATGTCTCATTTATAGTTATTCCAAATCCAGTAGCGTTAGCTTTCACCAATCCATGATCTGACAATTGCAATGTAGGGAGTTTTTTCAGAAACTGTTTAACAAGCTTTTTTAGTTTTTTCTCTGGTCTATCTCCTTTTGTTATGCAAAAGGAATGTATTACATCATCTGACACTGTAGTAAGTGGAGGTATCCAGGACTCTAACTTGCTGCTAAATCTTTTGGGGCAAACTGTTGTGTTCTTTGTCCAATTACCATGAATTTTCCTCTCCCAGCTTGCCATTACTGCTGCACAATAAGCAAAACATTTAGTTTGGTCTTTACACTGTTTTACTCCTGGAATTGGCATTACTTTAGGTATTCTTTTAGGATTATGGCAAGTAATACAAGCTTTGTCACTAACCTGCCTGGATGAGAATTTCATCCACTGATAGAACAGGTTACTTTCCCATCCCAATACTTTGATCTCCTTTGCCTCTTTTATCACTTCCTGCAGACTCCTAGTTTTGCGGTGTTTTACATACAGGGTCACCAATTCAGTTGCTTTCTTTGTGGTCATGATTATGCCTAATTCAGTATCTGTGCACTGCTTTTGTGAACACAACACTGCTACCGTCACTGCCCCTTCCTTCAGACACTGCACATGAACCACATGAGTATCTATTTTCTGGCCCTCTGGCCCTATAGTCAGGGTTTGATTGTATTGGGTCAACCGTGCATAAGTGAGTTTGATTGTTTTGTTAAGTGGTATTTTTCCTGTCATTGCTGCCATTACGCCTGTGGCTACTGCACACTCCATCAGCTGTTTCTGTTCTGCTTTTAGGTCTGTGTTTAGTGCATCCAGATTAATGAGTACTAATATTATTCCTAAAGCTAACAGGATTATGGTTTTCCACTTATTAATCTTCCATTTTTTCCCATAAGTTTGTCTCCCAATTGTAAACGTTGTATGGATCACATTCTGGTGGCATTGTCCCTGCTGATGTCCCTTCTCCTGGATCTGGTTCTGGACTTGGCGTAACAGCTTCATCACTGGTTTCTGTGTTACTCTCCTGACTTTGTCTGGATGATAATGAGCCACTACTGGTTGATCCTCTACTTTCATGTCTTTGCCTTTCAGCCAGCCTTTGTGATCGTCTCTCTCCTTGTGGTCCCTGGAACTGTCTATCTTCCCGTGGGGAGGCGTCGCCGTCCCTTGGGTGTTGGCTATCTTCCAGTTGGGTGGCGTTGCCGTCCCTTTCTGGTTCGTGCAGCGCCCTTGCTCTCTCTCCTGGATCTCTTGCTCTGCAGCAGTGATTCAAATGGAACCAAACTTTCTTACCCTCCACTTTCAGTGCAGTTGGGGTCGCTAGGATCACCTTAAAGGGCCCTTCTCTTTGAGGTTGGTCCCACTTGCGTTTGAATACCTTTACGTAGACGCACTCACCTGGTTCAATTCTCCTCAGTTGTTCTGGGATGTTTACATCTTTGTCTTCTGATACAGCTTTCACCTGTTGAAACACAGCTTTATGTATTTGCGTTAAGTGTCACAGATAGTGAATTAGTTCTTTTTCACACTGCTCAAGCGGTGGTCCCTCATATGGCCCTCTAAGATAGGGAACCGGCATTGGTCTCTCTATAAGCATTTCGTGAGGTGTTAGGTGTGTTAGTCGGTTAGCTTGTGAGTGCATAGACATCAAAGCCAATGGTAATGCATCTACCCAATTGATCTTATATTGACTATCTGTCCTTATTACAAGCTATGCTTTTAATGTACCATTTGCTCGTTCCACTGCTCCCTGTGATTGTGGATGATACACATCCAAATTTCTGTTTGATCCCTAACATTTTTAGAGCTATTTTTATTGTGTCTGCTACAAAAGCTGGACCATTATCTGACCTGATAGTGTCTGGTAATCCAAAACGCGGAAAAACTTCTTTACACAGGAATTTGGCTGTTGATCTGCAATCAGGGCCTTTCGTTGGGATGGCCTCTATCCATCTACTGAATCTGTCAACTACCACTAAAATATACCTAAATCCTTTTATACGCTCTGTCATATCTATGAAATCCATCATAAGATGTCGAAATGGACACATCACATTCTTGTAGTGTTCTATCTACTGTTTTTGCCATAAATGGAGTCCACCAAACAGTTTGAAGTTTTCTTAGTATCTCCCCCCTTGTGCAATGTTCAGGACCATGCGCATCATGAATTGTGACTTTTAATAATGCATGTGGGAGAACAAAATGTCCATGTGCGCTACGCCATAGACCATTTAGGGGTCCGTCTTGGGTGACTTTAATGGCTCCTTTCTCGAGCCATATGGACTGTTCATATGGACCTGCATGGTGTTGCGCTGCTATTAATGATGCTAAGTTTGTGAGAGGTTCACAATCTTCAGCTACTAATAGAGGTCCTACACAAGTTGATGTTGCTACTTGTTTTGCGGCTTCGTCTGCTAGGTTATTGCCTTTAGCTATTAGAGAGTCTATTTTCTGATGAGCCGCGCATTTAATAATAGCTAATGCTGTTGGAAGGTGTATTGCTTCTAACAAGGCTGAGATGGCTTCTCCATGAGTTACTGGGGAGCCGTCTGCTCTTACAAAGCCTCTTTGTTTCCAAATGATACCATGCACATGGCTGACTGCATATGCATATTGTGAGTCTGTGTAAACATTTAGAGTCTTACCTGCTGCCAGGCGACACGCCGCTGTTAGGGCCTTAATTTCTGCCAGCTGCGCTGAACAAGGCTGTGGAAGTTTAATAGCCTGCACTACAGTATAGGTATTATCTGGCAGTAATTGTATGATTGCATAACCTGCATGGTTACCTGAAGCATCTCTAAAACAGGAACCATCTACAAAGAAGGTAAGTTGTGCTGTTATAGGTTGATTATGCAAATCTTCTCTTTAAGAATACATCTGTGGCCCGAACACAGTCATGTGGTAATCCTTCTACAGGTGTCACGATACGTGTGGCAGGATTGATAGTAGTACATTGTTGGACTGTTAATTCTGGGGCTTAGAGGATTACCTTATAGCCTGTTCATCTGGCTTGAGTTAGCACAAATCTGGGGCTAGTAATGAGAGCGTGTAACTGATGAGATGTGTATAATGTGGTTGGATGCCCCATTGTTATTCTGCTGCCAGTCCCTGATAACAGGGTGGGAAACCTGTTTCAATATTATCCAATTTGGTGCTGTAATATGCAAGTGGCTGCTTACCAGTGGGAGTGTCTTGCATCAGGACTGCGCACGCGTAACCTGCTTTTTCTGCAACATATAAGTGAAACATTTTAGTATAGTCTGGGTTACCCAATGCTGGTGCTGTTTGCATATCTGTTTTCAGGGCTTGGAAAGCACCCTCAGCTGTCCATTGTAGCTCAGCAGAGCCATTTGTTTGTCCTGCTGCACAAATTAGACCACGCAGTGGGGCTGTCTTAAGTGCATAATCACAGATCCAAGGCCGACTGAACCCCGCCATCCCCAGAAAAGACAACATTTGTCCCACAGTTTGTGGTTTAGGAGCCTTTGTTATGGCTTCAATTTGTGATGGAGCTATGGCACGTTTATTTCCACAAAGCTGTCTGCCTAAATATTCAACCTCAGATTGGCAGAACTGTAGTTTATCTTTACTTACTTTATGTCCCCCCTTAGCCAAAGCTGTCAGGACTGAGACTGAATCTCTTTCACACTGTGTTTTAGTGGGACTGCATATTAACAGATCATCAACGTACTGTATGACTGTACTTGTTACATCTAAGTGCTGCAGGTCATTAGCTAACACTGTTAAAAATTGATGGACTTTCTACATAGCCTTGTGGAAGGCGTATGTATGTGTATTGCTGTCCCTGATATGTGAAGGCAAACAAATACTGAGAATTTGGGTGCAGAGGCACACTGAAAAATGCTGAGCATAAATCAATCACTGTGTACCAGCATGCATCAGGTGGAATGTTTGAAAGTGGTGTGTGTGGATCTGGAACAACAGGTGTCTCGACATCTACAATAGAGTTAATAGCGCGTAGGTCATGTACTAAGCGTTAATCTGTGGAGTTTGGCTTTTTGATGCGATAGATTGGTGTGTTACAGGGGCTTTTAGTTGGTATTAATACTCCTGCTGCTACTAGGCCCTCAATGGTGGGCTTTATACCTGCAATTTGGTGGGGCTTGAGTGGATACTGTTTTTGTAAGGTGTGGTGTATTCGATGGTGATGATGTGAAGATGATGAAGAGAAGATCTCCGCTGACACTGACTTGCTTGTATATAGAAGTTTATTACAAAGAAGTTCAGCATCAAAACAAGCACTGCAGTAGCTTGTGAGAGGATCCGAGCCAATATGGATCTCTCTCCCTAACAGCTCTAAACATCAGTATATATAGGGTAGTTGTTTTCATAATCTATAGTGAGACATCCAGACCTCACACAATGACCTCTTGTTCCAAAAAACAGAGAACACTTAGATATTTATGCTCACGGCTGTTAACTTAAACATGACCCCAACAAATAGAAATCATGTGAAACTTTGAACATTCCAAGTAAACAAAAACCATACATGGAACATTCTATACACCACAAAGGCAACACAATGCTAGGTTTTACCTTAATATGGATAATTGGATTTTACTAGCCCAACATCTGTTTTATGCTTTGACCATACCTCTAGTGGTATCTGACGTAACAGCAGACTGTGCTCTTCTGAAAGTGGTAGCTGTGTGGGGGGTCTCTGGCTCAGCAACACTTGTGTTGTTGTTCCCTCATCATAAGTCCACAATGATATTTTAAGATATCGTTTGTTGGAGGAGGTGTGAATACGTTTGTCTGCAGTGGGCTGCCATACTGGCACCATTAGTGCCTGCTCCATCATAGGGCCAAGTTCATGTGACTCGTGTCTATCTGTTATCATGAGAGTGACGTGAGGGGTTGAGTTGGGCACCTGGAACCACTGACGTAGCTGTGACGGGAGAATAACTGCTGTTGCTGCTCCCTGTGGCCCCACATATATGTCATGGCATATTACAGAGAAGGTTTTGCCAGCAATTAACTGTCTCCAACATGCCTCATAGTCACTGTGTTGTTGGGTTTCATCATACATAAGAGTGCAATGCAGTGGTAATTGTGGCTCTTGGGCAGGCCTCAATTCTTGATGTATCTTCTCTTTCCATGAAGTCCATTGTCGAGCCAATTCTGACTTTACTGGCCATTGTATCCAATATACGGCAGGTTGAACCTGGATGACTGGGTTTTTGGGCTCCTCAAATTCACGCACCATCATTATTTTATGGATGGGCTCAGGCAAAAGGTCCAATGCTAGGCCTCTGTGAGTGCATGTAATGGTGGCCTTTAATGGACATAAAATGTCTCATCCCAAAAGATTAATAGGTGTACTCTCTGAGTACAACAAGGGTGCCACTATTGATTTATCAGCTATCAACATACGCACCGGTTGTGTTAGGGGAATGACTTGTGATGTCCCAGAGAAGCCAACATTTTGATGGATAAGCCTGAGAGGGGAAGTGTGGAGCCAGCACTCCCAATACAGGAGTAAGTGGCCCCTGTATCTACCATAAAGGTGTGCTCTTGATTTTGTATGATGACAGGAACAGTTGGTTCATCCTGCGGCTGCACTGATACAACCGGTGTCATGTACTTCCCCTGTGGCTCCTCTGGGCACCCCTATTACCACTCCCTCGCTGGTCCCATCCAAGGGTTGGTGGGACAGTCACTACGACGGTGGCCTTTCTGGTTGCAACCCCAGCATAACAGCTCTTGATCTTGGTTTGCATTCAGTGGTGTGTTTGACTGTGCACGCCTCATCTGCTGTGGGGGGAAGCCTCTCCCCCTTCCTCGATACATGCCACCTCTTTGGCCTGGGTGTCCTCTGAAAGGCAGTCCTCTGTTTGGCTGAGACTGATTCACATGGACATGAATGGGTGGCAGAGGCGCAGGTGGTGTTGGGTGCGTAGGCCCTGGGGCACCTGAGTCTGGGCTGGTGGCTGAGGCCCTGCTGGTTGCTGCTGAACAACTGTAGTTGCTTGTGGTGTTTGAGTCTGTTCTGCCAGCACCACTGGGGCTTGTATTTTGCTTTTTTCTTTCTTCTGCTTGGCATTTAAGTCATTTAATTGTAGTTGTGTGTTGTCGATACATCTCTTTGTCCTCTTCTAAGGAAGTCCCCCTTCGTATAATTTTACGATAGTCCTTTTTATCTCTATAATCCTCTTCAGATTCCTCGCTTGAACACATACTCTCTGTCCGTTGTGCTCCTCGTTCAGTGTGTGTGCTCATTGCATCATTCTGCTCTGTGCATGTATTGTTCACTTCATCATTGTGTGTCATCTCTTTTTCTTTGGCTGGAGTATTCCAGTTTATTGTGAATCTTCCCATCAGTTCACCTTCCACACTCTCTGCTTCCCTTACTGGATACAGTCCAGCTGGCTCGGGCGTTGCATGGGGTTAGTAAGCTGGGGGCCGTGTTGTCTGTAATGAAGCGGTCGGCATGACCTGTTGCTTCTCTGTCTCCTTATCACAACTATTTGTGAGGGTTGGCTTTTGTTTCACTTCTAGTAAGTGTTTTCTTGCTGTTTCTCTGAACCACCTGAGCACTTCTCTCTCTCTCGCCCGTTTTCCTTCTCTCAGGTCACTTGTGTCTTTTGCTTTGTAATGTTTAATGTTGGCCTCTACTTCACTGCAGCATGCAGCTTTAAAGGTTCCTTCCAGCGGCCACTGTAGGTTGCCTGATGTGCGTCTGTGCCACTTTTTCATGCAGAGCCTGATTTGTTTGGCATGGTCTGGCTGTTGTCTTATCACTAGCTCCACTGGGGTAGGCAATCCTTTTTTACTCATTTTTACCCCCATGAATCCTTGTTTTGCACTCTCCTCTTGTCTAGAAATTTCTGGCTCTCCCTCTTCTCTAGTTCGTATCAGCACTAGTATTTTACCTGCAGTCACCGCTTGTTTTACTCTTGGTATTCTAGTGGGGTTGTATCGTAAATCTTCAGTCCCGTCCTCGGCTGGGGTCTTAGTAATATATCCAAATTTTCCTGTGTGCCACTCCACTCTCCTGGGGATAACGGTGATACTCAGCCATGGATCTACTGCCCCTCTATTTCTCCCTGCTATAGTTAAACCTTCAGGGATCCCTAAAAAGGAATGCAAAGGGAGTGTAGCTACTCTTGTTGGGTGATTACAAAAACTTTCTAATATTAGAGCTAAGGTTTTAGGAACCCACAATTTACGTATCACACTTTCCCATGGTAGTAAAGGAAATTCTTCTTTTGTTTGAGCTAAGTTTACAATTTTAGTGATTTGCCACAACTTCTGACTGATCTCTTGTTCTGTTTGCCAATGTTCTATGCCTTCATCATCATAATACGTTCGTTCCAACCAAAAATGTGTTCTGATGCCTCTAGTTTCTCTATCCCCTCGATCATCAATGTGATCAGGGTTTAAGACTTTGTCTTCATCACTATTCTCTTCTTCCATTCACTCTTTAAACACTCATTTTATTTATCTACTTAATTAATTTATTAATTATTTTATCTACAGTGCCTTGCAAAAGTATTCACTCCCCTTGGCATTTTACATATTTTGTTACATTACAACCTGTAAATTAAATGCTTTGTAATCTGAATTTTATGTGATTGATCTGCGCCAAATAGTTTAAGTTGGTGAAGTGAACTGAGAAAAAAATATGTATATTATCTATTTTCTTTAATGAAAAACTGAAAATTGGTGTGTGCATAGGTATTCACCCCCTTTGCTATGAAGCCCCTACAAAGTTCTGGTGCAACCATTTACCTTCAGAGGTCACATAATTAGTGAAATCAAGTCCACCTGTGTGCAATCTAAGTGTCACATGATCTGTCAGTGTATATATACACCTTTTCTGAAAGGACCCAGATGCTACAACACCACTAAGCAAGAGGCAACACTAAAAAAAAAAAAACATGGAGACCAAGGAGCTCTCAAAACAAGTCAGGGATAAAGTTGTAGAAAAGTACAAGTCCGGATGGGGTTACAAAAAAATATCCAAATCTTTAATGATCCCCCAGAGCACCATCAAATCCATCATCATCAAATGGAAAGAACATGGGACCACAACAAACCTGCCAAGAGAGGGCCGGCCACCAAAGCTCACGGACCGAGCAAGGAGGGCATTAATCAGAGAGGCAACACAGAGACCAAAGGTAATCCTAAAGGAGCTGCAGAGTTCCACAGCAGATGCTGGAATATCTGTCCATAGCACCACAATAAGCCACAGAGCTGGGCTTTATGGAAGAGTGGCGAGAAAAAAGCCATTACTTAAAGATAAAAATAAGAGAGAGCGTTTTGAGTTTGCCAAAAGGCATGTGGGAGACTCCCCAAATGTATGGAGGAAGGTGCTCTGGTCAGATGAGACTAAAATTGAACTTTCTGGTCACCAAGGAAAATGCTGTGTCTGGCGAAAACCCAACACATCTTGTCACCCCAAGAACACCATCCCCACAGTGAAACGTGGTGGCAGCACCATGCTGTGGGGATGTTTTGCAGCAGCAGGGACTGGGAGACCGGTCAGAATTGAAGGAAAGATGGATGGTGCTAAATACAGGGACATTCTTGAGCAAAACCTGTTTCAGTCTGCCAGTGATTTGAGACTGGGACGGAGGTTCACCTTCCAGCAGGACAAT